>OMNZ01016041.1:17656-32442 GCA_900303255.1 Lesueurigobius sanzi
TGCAGCGTTTTCACATTCAGCAGAAGTTATAGAGATTATGGACAGACCAATAGATCTTCACCTATGTTTTATATTGAACAAAACTTGTGACTGCCACCATGCAATGAGAGATAAAACACAAGGAAAATATCAGCGATTTCAAAATTCTTAGTACAGAGATCCTTCTGAGTCATTTAAACTAATGGAAACAATCACTGGAAACTAGGTACTGCATCACAACAGCTCAAAGTTTGGATAAATAATCTCATTGATGATCTGCATATCACCCAGAGAGAGGGTGAATAATGCTTTGCTTCACAATTTTTAATGTTTTAATCATAATTAATGTGAGAGGATTTTAGGTAGGGCTGGGTGATATGGCCAAAACATCTTATCACGGTTTCCTTTAGTTTAAATCCCGATTTCAATTTTATCACAATCCCTTCATAATGTATTTTAAAGGCAACTAAACCATCTGCTTCTTCTTGGGTTTAGACCTGGTGTTGTCGTGGTTTAGTCTTGGTTAAGACCTATTTAAGATTCAGTCCAGAGTTTTGACATGCTTCCCTCATGGTTTAGTCCCGTTTTAATCCCGATTCCGTCTGGGATATTGTCCAGGTTTAGACCCGATTCAGACACAGTTTTCTCTTTCTTTATTTCTGATTGAGTCCTTGGGTTTAGACCTGGTTTAGTATTCTGTCCCTGGGTTAGTCCTTTTTAGTTTGGTCCTGGTTTAGACCTTGATTTCTGTCTCTGCTTTAGTCCGGTTTACTTCTTGGTTTAGCCCATGATATTGTCTGATTTTAGACCTGGTTAAGACCTAGTTTTCTCCTGGTTTGTTCTGGTTTAATCCTGACCGTAGAAAGTGTCAGTATTTGAGCTCAGAGCTGCGTAAAACATAAAAACCACTGAATCACGATATGACGATGTTACCAAAAAAGCAGATCATCATGGAGATCAGATCACGATTCAATTTTTATCATCTTATCGCCCAGCCCTAATTTTAGGATAGGAGACGAGTCAGCCCCTTATGATGAGACCAACAAGCCCGGTTACGTCTGGAGCGTTGTGAGGCCGTTCTCCCGTGGACCCACCACCTGCAGGAGGAGCCATAAGGGACTGGTGCAATGTGATCTGGGCAGCGGACAAGCGAAAGAAGATGGATGGATGGATGGATGGATTTTAGGATTATTCACAATTACAAAAAAATAAAATAGATAATAATAATGGTTTACACTTTTGAAGCCTGATTTCTCAAAGCACAAACACACATTCATTCAAGTCATACTCAGTCAGTGGTGACAGAAGCGAGGCTGCCCCTCTGTGCCATCAGCCCCAATGAACACCACTAACCATTCACTCTCTCTCTCATTCATTCTGATTCTATTGTCTTTGGTGGTAGGGGTAACCAGGGCACCCAGAGGAAACCAACGCCGACATGGGGAGAACATGAAAACTACACAGAAAGGCCCCGTATGTGATCGAAAAGAAACAAGACAATAACATTTTTATACGTATAACTGATCAAGCACTTCTCCGACTTCTGTCACAAATAGCTGCTTTTGGTACAAGCTCATTACTCAGTGTGTGACCGCTGTGGGATTTTTCTAAAGGAAGCAAATTGGTGTCAGCGTTTTACCTTTTATGATCCGTTCTTTCATGGGTTCACTTTATGATTTAGAACACAAAGAGGGCCCAACATTAACCCTGGAGTCGGCCCCAGTCCATTTAACTGATGGGCTATCAGGCATTATCAGGTACGGCCGTTTATACAGGAAGGTAGGGGAGAGAGAGTCATGGTTCCCTAGGTTCCCAAAAAATAAATGAAAGAAAAATATCTGCATCCACCAGAGCTTTTTTTTGGTACCAAGTAGCTATTATTTAACAGTGCCCCGCCCTAGAAGTTAGTGTACAATATAAAAAAAAACTGCATTGTATAAAAAACTAGTCCCATAGGAAAGTCTCTATCCCTTTGCAACGTCCATCTGTTTCCCAACATAAGAGATTCATTGGACAGCACTGTGCAATATGTTCAGTGCAGATATTTTGGCACAAAGCATAAAACAGATAAATAAGCCCACAGACATGACACTAGATAGAGACTGGTGCACACACAGCAGCAGAAGTCTTACACAACACGGCTCTATTCTAAGCACGCATATTATAGAAGGGGTAAAAATCATTCCACAATTTAAATGGAATATGTAGAAGATCAAATGAGCGACCACTCCGGCCACAGGTTCATTTGCTTTCACTGTTAAAATGACCAAATAAATGACATTTGTTTAATTATACTTAAACTAATGCACAGCACACTTGCCTAACTTTGTATTCTTGTTCGGCGTTGCCAGAATCATGTCTGTGTGACTTGTTTGAGTGGTTCACTCCATGTCTTTTCGCCCCACCCAGAAAAGTAATTGAGTTGATTCAACAAGCTCCCAGATGAACTGCTACAAAATTAGTCTTCCTGTACCAGGCTTCAAATGATGTTCACTTACATATTGAATATTTCATTTAAATCATTGGTAAGACTTCATAACAAGGGTACACAAATTAACAGTTCAGGATGAATTTAAGCATTCGATCAGAATGGCTTCATGCATGACTTCATTATGAATTAAAATTACTTCATTCATTTGTTCATCATGAGTTCATTATGAAAGTGCCCCTTAAATTAAAGTGTTGCAGCTTCTATAACATAGAGCCATGATTCCCAAAGTGGGGTCCCAAAGTGGGGCCCTCAGGGAGTTCGCAGAGTAGGGCTGGGCGATATGACCAAAAAATCTTATCACGATTTTCTTTAGTTTAAATCACGATTTCAATTTTATCACAATTCATGCATATATTGTCATTTAAAGGCGACTAAAGCCATCTGCTTCTTCTTGGGTTTAGATCTGGTCTTGTAGTGGTTTAGTCCTGGTTAAGAGTCCAAGTTTCAGTCCAGAGTTTTGACATGCTTCCCTCATTGTTTAGTCATGGTTAAATTATTGTCCAGACCCGATTCAGACCCAGTTTTCTCTTGCTTTATTTCTGATTGAGTCCTTGGGTTCAGACCTGGTTCAGTCCTGGTTTAGTCAGGGTAATCATTGTTTCGTTTTGTCCATGGTTTAGTCCTTTTTAGTCTGGTCCAGGTTTAGATCTGGATTTCAGTCTCTGCTTTAGTCCGGTTTACTTCTTGGTTTAGTCCTGGTTTAATCCAGATTCAGTCCGTGATATTGTCAGATTTTAGACCTAGTTTTCTCCTGGTTTGTTCTGGGAGTGAAGAAAGTGTTAGTATTTGAGCTCAGAGCTGAGTTAAAGAAAAAAAAAACACTGATTCACGACATGACGATGTTCCCAAAAAGAAGCTCATCATGGCCACGATTCGATTTTTATCACCATATCGCCCAGCCCTATCTCAGAGGCAATGCAGGGGGGCCTCCAAAAGGTAGAATACACATCATTCACATTGTAATAAGTTGAGTCTTAATAAACTTAATGTGTTTGTTTCATTGTAATAAGGATTTAGCCAATACACTGCGAAAACAAATATAAAAATGACCATTTCTTGATCATTTCTCGTTAATGAGTTACATAGGCTTTTGCTTCGATATACTGTACATGAGTGTACAGTATGTTTGGCAATTCTCTATGCTTCCTCCTCAAGAGAATAGGTATTTCACAAACTACAGTTTTCAAGTCCTCAGAGACACGTCCTTTTATAGTTTTACAATACAGTTTTCAAGGTTTTCAAATGTTGCTCTACAGTCAGGGGAAGGTCAACATAAGTTCTGCGCTTTATCAAAAGTTTATACAAAGGTTTGTCCTTGCTCCTCATCTCTATGTTTTGCTCAGATAATTTGTCATGAACAGGATTACTGACTCATAATCATTAAGGAGTTAATTGTCTTAACTGTATTAATTCATGAAAACTCAATGAACTCGCGTCAATTCATGATGAATTCATGCGTGAAGTCATGATGAACTAAAAAGCATTAATTCATCACGAATCCTGCAATAATTCATGCCCCCTTATTATAAAGCATTACCCAGGAGGGCTAAGCTGCTCACTCTGTGGTGAATTACTATGTTTTTACCTTCACATTGCTCTGAAACGGAGACATCCATTTCCTACACCTTGGCAGTTGGCAAGGCAACATTGTGATGAACGCACCAGCAGGGATACACTATGCATCCTAATGCATACTGGTCAAACAATATAGGCCCAGTGATACTGGATTAAAATGAGCCTCTAATCTGTGTTAACTTGTTACTGTAAACAAGTTGCTTTATTTCACATTTTTATAACATGAATACAACTCAAGAGCCTTGTTACAAAGCTTCCTTGCTAATGTAGAATTATCATGCAGCAGCTGTTGAAGAAAGTAAACCCCACTATTCAGACTACAATAGACCGTACGGTATTAGTAAAAAAAAATAATCAGGAAAACGCTTTCTCGCCATTGTCCGAACTACAGTAGACACCATTCACATGCAAATGCAATTAAGTTATTGACAAACTGGCAAATCCTACTGATGAAACACAATAAAGCCATTAGTCAAACAAAGAAAAGTTAGTACAATGAACAAAAAAGGAGAGAAAAGGTGACAAGAGGGTGGACAGAGGAGACCAATTACAGAATGCAATATGTACCTTAACATTCAACAAAGACCCTGAGATTAAGCTGCTAAAGTAACTTCTTGCCAAACATTCTCTGGCATCACGAGAACAAAGACTGTAACAGATGAGAAAATAATAAAACAAAAAGAATCAGAAGCATTTAAACTATCACTGGGACACTAATAGTAGCATAATCTCTGGTAGAATTAATTCCTTGAAATTATGTGCAGAAAATAGGGTCTGTAGCTGGGCTTCACCTCGAGGGTCAGTGCCATTTATTAACCACTGTTAATGGATGTATTTTGTTTTAAGTGTTCTGAACAAATCACACCATTCATCTTCATTCATTACCAGATATCTTTGAAACACATTCAAATGCATCAGTTTTTGAAGAAAACCTCTTAGGTTAGAAATATGTGAATCAGGTCCATGACATTATCATTAGATGTGCTCTGTGGTTCAAATGTGCGTTCTCCTAATCGGGTCTTCATTTAGCTACAGCATACTGCAGGCCATTCTCCCTAATGGAAACACTGACACACGCAAACATGCAGGCTGCTGACCTACATGTGACTGGACGAAGCCCAGATTCATTTACCCCAGGGGGAGACTTCTGGACAGTTCGCATACCCTTCATACAATCTAACTGACAAACCACAAAAGTAGGTGGGTGCCATCTCCACAAACTATACTGAAAGGGTAGCAAAAATTGCCATCAGTGATGTCGGGATAGCATGAGTAACACAAAAGAGGCTTAGGGCTTGGCATGACAATGGGAGGGCCTGACATAGTATGTGACAGCCCTTCCATCAACACTGCCTGTCAGCTTAAAGTGTGAAGATGTATAGTTTGTGGAAATACCACAGCCATTCAGCAGGCTCAACGACAACCCCATGGTGACCAGTTCAGGTCAGGAGTCAGGTCGACCAGACTTTTATTCTAAGCAGACAGGGTCACTTGCTGATCATATAAGGGACACCAGGCGTTCACAAGACTGCAGAGCCAATATGTGACAAACAAAAGTCAGAAAATAAGAGGCGCTTTAATCATTTTATGAGATAACGACTGAAGCCGATTACGATGTTGATATAGAACACATCAGTGTATTGTGTAGAAGATGACTTTATTTTCTATTTGCTTTGAGGTTGTGTCTAGTAGGGCTGGGCGATATGGCCAAAAAATCTTATCACGATTTTCTTCAGTTTAAATCACGATTTCGATTTTATCACAATTCATGTGTATAATGTCTTTTCAAGGTGACTAAAGCTCTGGAACACTCTCCCCCCCTGACCTCCGTCACTGACTCACTCACACACTTCAAATCCATCCTCAAAACTCATCTGTTTAGACAAGCCTAACCACAACTGCACCGTCCTCTGTTATTTATGCTGCTTTTAATTTTGTATTTTAACGGTTTTTAATGTTTACTTGTTTATGTGAGGCGACCTTGAGCGTCAAGAAAGGTGCCTAAGAAATAAAATTCATCATTATTATTATTAAAGACATCTGCTTCTTCTTGGGTTTAGACTTGGTGTTGTAGCGCTTTAGTCTTGGTTAAGACCTGTTTTAGTTTTAGTCTAGTTTTCAGTCCAAAGTTTTGACATGCTTCCATCATGGATTAGTCCTGGTTCAATCCTGGTTCAGTGTGGGATATTGTCCAGGTTTAGACCCGATTGAGACCCAGTTTTCTCTTGGTTTATTTCTGATTGCGTCCTTGGGTTTAGACCTGGTTTAGTCCAGGGTAATCATCGTTTCCTTCTGTCCCTGGTTTACTCGTTTTTAGTTGGTCCTAGTTTAGACCTTGATTTCAGTCTCTGCTTTAGTCTGCTTTACTTCTTGGTTTAGTCCTGGTTTAATCCAGATTCAGTCCGTGATATTGTCCAATTTTTGACCTGGTTTAGGCCTAGTTTTCTCCTGGTTTGTTCTGGTTTAGTCATAAAAACCACTGAATCACGATATGACGATGTTCCCAAAAAAGCAGATCGTCATGGAGACCAGATCACGATTTGATTTTTATCATCATATCGCCCAGCCCTAGTGTCTAATATACATTTGGGGCACAGGGGAAACCCAGAAGTTGGGTTACAAATGGCCACCCGACACTTCAGTAGTTGTCACCTGACTGTCACGTGTGCTTCATTCGAGAGCAATTCATATTCCAGTGCAACGATGTCAAGGAGAAAGGGAGTGCATGTGTGTGTGTATAATATAGAAGTTGGCTCTATACTCTGGTGCCAGTGGGAATAACGTACTGTGCTACAGGCAGAGTGACCTTTCCTAGCTACCGCTCTTTTCCCTCTCCCCCTCTTTTCACACACTTAGTCTGACGCATAGACATACACGTAACTAGCAGCACTCTCGCCAATAACCACCATCAGTTCCCAACGTAGTACTTACTTTACATGTACATGACTAGTTAGAGTGAAAATGACAAAATGGTGATTTTAGACATTTTAGAGACAGGTTATCAATCTATGAATCATGTAAATGTCGTGATTCATAGCTTGACATGGGTTTTAGCGGCAAATTGTTTTGAAGCAATACAAATAAAACCTTCAAAGTAATAAAATAAAAGCCTTTGGACCTGGAGAAAAAAAGCTAAAAGAAATATATAAAACAAAAATTCTAATTGCAGTGTCCAGAATCCAAGCACCAATCCTTATGTGAAAAGTGGATTGAAATGTAGTTATCTTAACCAAAAGCCACACAAAGTCATACAGAAAAACGCTCCGCTGTGAGCATAAGCAAAAGCAGGCACGAACTGGATTTAGAATAGGTAGATACCACAAAAGGTCTGAGTGCTTTGAGCTCCCTCAACTACCTCAGGACACTGCAGAGAGAAAGAGAGACACAGGCAGTGTGCGTCTCTGAGTGGGAGAGCGAGGGAGAGAGAGAGGCATGAGGAGAGTGTATTAGAGAGCGAGAGGGGGGAGAGGGAGAGCGTCGAGCCGGCACACGCGAGCGCTCTTTTGCTGCTACAGCGGATCCTTTCCACATCTACACTACTGTTGTAACGTCACGCCTGTAAAGCCGCACTTGCCCAGCGTTTGCCTCCGCGTCTTGGTTCTCTCCCCAGTAGGACGCTCTATCATCCAGTGGGAGCCGTTCAGCGCAGAGGAGGAACAGAGAAAACTGGACCAAAAAGAAGCCAAACAGAGGACGGAGAAACTGCGCAGCACCCCTCCTTTTTTTCAGACTCTTTACCCACCCCGATCAACCAGCGACATCACCCCCACTCCTCCCAGCGCCTCGCTCCATCCCCCGCCTCACACCCTCCACTGAAGAAATTGACGGATTATTGGGAAGTGCATGGGAGGCAGGCTGCAGCTGCTGTGTGTGTGCGTTGCGGGGATGGTGTGTGCGCGCTCGTGAATGCTGCTGTAGCCACCGCAGCTTCTAAGGATACGGCATGTGGTTAGTTAAGAAAAGAAGACCCTAATGAAGGCTGTCCGCGTCACCCGAGACTTTTCAGCCAAAGCATAACTCCAGAAAGGACTGGTCACTCATTTTTAAAGTATTTTTCAAAATCCGAGTGGACACGACATCAGAGTACGGAGCGAAACGGGAAAGGAGAGAGAGAGAGAAAAAAAGAAGGGCTATGAGACCAAGCATCAGACCAAGTGATTGACTGCTCAAGTAAACAGAGGAATACCAAAAAAGAGACTATTTTTTTCTCCTACCCTCTGCTAACAAAAGGCAAAGGACATTGAAAAGAACTGGGAGATTTTCATTCAATACTTTTAAAGCTGACTTCCCGCCTACCTCTTTTGTCCTTTTTGCCTTTCCATTTGGTGCACTTAATTTTGTGCGCTTGTTTGTGTAGTCATCTGTGCTATGGAGACCTGTGTAAGGTGTCTAGCAGGGGGATCAACTGTCGGATTCCAAGGACAAGCCAGAGAAGAGGAGCCAACAGCAAAAAGTGAGCATGGAAGCACTGCTGCTTTAGGAGCTTGACTGGATTCCTAGCTTTTTTCACCCACTAAAAGCAAGGAGAACAGAACAAACACTCACAAAGGGCCTTTCTATTTGGATATGTGGATTTACAAAAGGGCTCATCGTGGTTAAGCTCTTTGGGATTGTTGCCCATTTTAAAGAAAGCAGACATTTGAAAGGCTTTCATTTACTGCTCATGGGATATAAATACATCTGTTCTGAACAACACAACTCTGTCTGATTGCAAAAGGAGGAAAGCTATTTAACTGAGAACGTGTTTATTTAACTTGAGGTAGGTGATTAGTGTTTCACATCCTCTTTGCATCTGCTTGAACACAAAATCTCATGTCATGCAATGCAGTTGACTTAAATTATTGTTATGTCATTCATGTATACACACAAAAAATGTGTTTAGCCCTACAACCTGCTCCCTGCAAAATGTATGGAAATAATCCAAGTCGTGGCTAGTTTGAGAAAGGGTCATCTATCCCATTGATAGATTACTTCAAACACTTTTCGGTTAGTTTGGTGATCTAAACCTTTGGCTTCATTAAGTAATTTAGTCTGTTCCGCAAGTCCCAAAGCAACATCACAAACACCCCCCATCTCCCCCCCAGATGATGCTGAATTATGAACGTGCCACATCATGAGTCTCCTGGGGCGGGTAACTGTGCATCGCGCCAGGAAAGCCGCCCTGCTTTGTGTAATCTTCTTGATGGCGCGAGCGTGGAGCAGCGCCTCCCTGGCCTTGGCGGGGGCGGCAGCGTCACAAGGACCCCAGGGTTGCCCACCGCAATGTTCCTGCAGTAATCAGCAGGGGAAAGTAGTGTGCACCCGCCGCGGCCTCACTCGTGTTCCCCCTGGAATACCTGCTAATACGCGACATCTCAATCTAATGGAAAACGCCATCGAGGCGGTGCAGGCGGACTCCTTTCGTCACCTGCACCACCTTGAGGTGCTCCAGCTTGGGCGAAATGCCATACGGCAGATTGAGGTGGGCGCGTTTAATGGACTTACAAGCTTGAATACACTGGAGCTCTTTGACAACCGGCTAACAGTGGTACCCAGTGGGGCCTTTGAGTACTTGTCAAAACTCAGAGAATTATGGCTGAGGAATAACCCAATTGAGAGCATCCCATCCTATGCCTTCAACCGTGTCCCCTCCCTTATGCGATTGGATCTTGGAGAACTACGAAAACTGGAGTACATCTCAGAAGGAGCCTTTGAGGGCCTACAAAACCTTAAGTACCTCAACTTGGGCATGTGCAACATAAAGGGGGATTTGCCAAACCTAAGTCCACTGAAAGGCCTAGAGGAACTAGAGATCTCTGAAAACCTTTTCCCACAAATAAAGCCAGGATCATTCAAAGGGTTGCGGGCCCTTAAAAAGCTATGGGTGATGAACTCTCAAATAACAGTGATTGAGCGCAATGCCTTTGATGACCTTTCATCATTGGTAGAACTTAACCTTGCCCATAATAATCTGAGTGCTGTACCGCATGATTTGTTTTCCCCGCTCAGGTTCTTGGTGGAGCTTCACCTTCACCACAATCCATGGAACTGTGGCTGTGAGGCTGTGTGGCTAGCACGATGGCTAAGGGAGTACATACCAACTAACTCTACATGCTGCGGACGTTGTCATTCACCTGCCAGCATGAGAGGACGACAACTTGTTGAAGTTGAGAGAGGTGAAGGTGCAGCCACCCAATGTTCTGCTCCCTTCATTGCCGATGCTCCAAGAGACTTTAACATCTCAGCAGGGAGAGTGGCAGAGCTTCGTTGCCGGACAGCTCCAATGTCCTCAGTGCGCTGGCTCTTACCTAATGGGACTATCCTTACACATGCCTCCAGCCACCTCAGAATATCAGTTCTTAATGACGGTTCACTTAATTTTTCAAATGTCCTTGCTGCTGACACAGGCACTTACACCTGCATGGTGTCTAATGCAGCAGGAAATTCCAATGCCTCAGCCTACCTCAATGTGAGTGCAGCTGAGCTGAATACATCTAATCTGAGTTACTTCACCACAGTGACAGTTGAAACCACTGAAATGCCCAAACCTACAACCACCACTTCATTCTCTGGGGCTGGCGGCGCTGTTGGAGGGGCAGGCTTAGGAACAACGACGACGACTGCTTCTCCGTCCGTGTTTCAGCCAGTCTTCATCTCTACACCAACTGTCCTGCTACAAAGTACTGAAAGCCCTCCAGGTGCAGCTAAGCCTCCTGCAGTTAAAGGAGCCACAGGCAAACCAGGCAAGTCTGGTCCCAGCTTGGACGAAGTTATGAAGACAACCAAGATAATAATTGGCTGCTTTGTAGCAGTGACACTACTGGCTGCTGTCATGCTTATTGCCTTCTACAAACTTAGAAAGCGCCACCAGCAGAGGAGCACAGTGGCAGCTGCTAGAACTGTGGAGATAATTCAGGTTGACGAGGAGGACCTTCCACCACCAGCTTCTGCAGCACAAGAGACAGCACTAACGTTGCCTGAAATCCGGGACCATAACAACATACACAAACTGGATTTTATCAGCCACAAAACTGACTACAGTTTCCACAAACCCAAGGTAGAGTACAGACCACAGCCAGATTTCACTCTTCACAAACCAAAGGCTGAGTATACCACATACAAGCCAAATGTAGACTTCAGTAGCCACAAAACCATGCCGGATTACAGTACTCACAAATCTACACCGGATTTCAGCCTTCATAGACCAAAGCCTGATTATAGTCAATATTCACAGGAGTACAAGTCTAAGGTGGAATACAGTCCTTTTCAAGCAGACTTTGGCACTCACCCCAAAGCCAAATCGGACTTTAGCCCCTTTAAACCAGATTACAGCACCCATCCCAGGCAGAAATCAGACTTCAGTCCATTCAAGAGAGATTATAATACCCAGCCAAAACCCAAACATGACTATAGCCCCCTGAAATCGGACTACAACACACAGCCCAAAATCACTGCTCACTACAGCCCCTTCAAGCCATCCTTTGGCACTCACCCAAGGCCTAAACATGAATATAGCCCTTTTAAAGCGGACTACAGCACTCAGCCAAAAGTCAAAACGGACTTCAATGGCCAGAGATCTAAAACGGACAGTACCTACAAACCCAAGGACCCTTATACCCCTCATAAAACTGTGGCTGATTACAAGCCTGATTTCAGTCCTTACAAAGTTGATTATTGCGCCTTCAAGTCTGACTTCAGCCCCCATGCACAGAGACCTAAACCAGATTATAGTCCACACAAAATGGACTACAGCCCTCACAAAGTGGACTATAGTACTCTAAAACCTAAATACAACACTTACAAACCAAGTGGACATGGAGCTAAATGGACAGATAACAATGTCGGCAACTCATTGCCCAGAACCTTGCCCAGTGGCATCACGGCAATGGCGGAACCATTTGTCATAAAAACCCACAAGGAGAAAGTACAGGAGACTCAGATTTAAAAAGGGACCCATCCCATTGTATCCCTGACCCCAATCTCATTTTGTCTTTTTCTTTTCATAGAATCACGCAATAGAATGCACAATGAAGGACATGACTACTTTTTTTGTACAAAGTGCAAAGTGAAAAAGACTGAATTTCTTGTTGTATATGCTTATAAATATGAAAAAAAAAAAAAACATCTATATATATAAATATAAATATATATATATATGGACAAATCAAAACTACTACCATGGGCTGGTGATAGAGAAACATATATTAAAAGAAATGAAAACTATTTTCTAACTTGTAACTTCTATTTAAAATGAGTTGTTTGAGATTGTGTCTTGACTTTGGCAAATATGAAAAGGCTTGTTAGAGGGCATTCAATGTGATTTTTACACAATGATACAAAGAAAGCAGTGATTAAGAAAATATTTATATGAAGAAGCCTTTCTTTTAAAGAACCAACTAAGGTCAGTGTTGATCTTTACAGGTTTACCTTGTAAAAGCACCAAGAATTTGTACTGTGCCAAATGTTATAAATGCAATAAAAAAGATTTTTGGAAGAAAGACATGTATTAGAGAGAGATGTTTTTCACCCCTTTTGGCATCTACTGTAACCAACAGCCAAACACTTTAGACACTGCAGTAAGATGCTGCAGCTATACTTTAACCCTGCGAGTGCTGAATGACTCACAGTGCAGGAGACTGAGGGTGGTGCTAACGGAGAGCATTTGTTTAAAACATACTAATGTTTCCCCTTAAATATTTGTTGGTCTTAACACATTGAGTGCCGCGCTGTTTTTGGGATTCATCCCCTAGCAATCCAGACCATTTTTCATGATATTTGTAGCACCACAGCGTGTTCTATGTTATGGCCACATATGTGTGTCCACAAAATAACAATTTTTACTAGAAACGGAGATATCAGATAAAATGTCCAGACGAAAAGTACAGCATCAGTGACTTTTCACAACTTTTGTTCATCATTTATTTCTGTTCTGTTCATCACAGAGCTCCCTACATCACACATAAGGTGTGTTAGTGTGTCTAGTTTCATTTAAAAAAAAACAACATTCAAGGCATTCAATGCATTTTCGTTTTTGGCACTCAATATGTTAATACTTTCTCTAAAGAGGGATCAGATAATCAAAAACACCAAGAACCTGCATTGTTCCAATGTTTCAGTCACAAAATATTTCTGTGCTCAAATGTTTTGTCTTTCTACATCGCAGGCAAGGCTTAGTAGTCATTTAGTATACAATTTTATACAGTTCTGGCGATTTCTTTGATGTATTTTATGTACTTCCCAAATTATACATTTTCTTTATCATGTGTAAAGATAAAAAAAAAAAGACTGTTTTTCCTTCATTGTAGTTCTGCTGCTTTTCACAGTGTATTTAAGATCATTACATTTTGCTTAGTCAGTTTGCATTGTTTACTCCTGTAACATAATCAACACAAAAATAAAAGAGTAAAAGAGGCGTATTGAAGAGGCTGAGAGCAACTGTGAAGCAAGACTGCCAGCTACAGATGGAACAGGGGATATATGGTCTGGGCACGGTGGCTTCCATATGATCAATGAATGAGCGGATTACTCCAAAAGGGGGTGTGGCTAGTGGCGGAGACAACGGGAGGTGTTCGCCGTCAAAGAAAATGAGGGGGACCAGGAGGGGACTAGACCACTGGGGGCAGTTTAAAACAGGAAACTGTAATTAGCGAAGCAGAAGTGATCGGAAGGATGTTTGGATCAGGAGGTCAGCTCAAATGGAAGTGGGGACATTAACGCTGCGTCGAGTCATGAGTTTTCTGTCATATTAAAGACTAAATTGTTTACCGTGATGGTAATTTCTTGTGCGTACTGCCAGTGTGCCAACGGAGCAGACAAGGGCTATTCTAGGCAGGCCTGGGAGCATGCAAGCTTGTGACTCAATGTTAGTCAGAGTAACAGTCATATGGTCCTAATATGGTCAAATATAGACGTCTGAAGACAATACAAGATTAAACATGTATTGTATTGTGGCTTTGATCTTGGAATGAAAAGTTGAAATCATACTACTTTGAGGAGGTGGATGCTCATTTCAGGAGGTCCATCACGGTACCAAACGAGTAGGATATATTGCAGCAGACAAAATAATATTGAAAACTGTAACCCGAAAGAAAGCGCTCTGATCGGTATTTTTTCTTACAAAAGCTGCAAATAAACATTTTCTTCTTCCCTGAAAAGGCGTGTGGGCACATGTGAGTCATAAGTTCATCATTCAACCCAACAGCAAATGATTGTGCTCTAAAAGTTCCACGGTAGAAAACATTAGGATTAGGGCTGTCACTAACGATTATTTAGGTAATCGATTAATCGGCCGATTATTTTTACGATTAATCGGTTGGCGCAAAAAGGTGCATGGAAAGTAATTGTTAAAAGCTTTATGCACATGAAGCTAAAGTGACACCGTTTGAGGACGTCTTGATGGAGTAAAGTTAAAGGTAATGTTTGTAGGATGCTCTTTGTACAAGTTCCACATGTCATTCCTCATTTGAAAGCTAAGAACCTCTAAAATTCACTCTGGGATTGTAAAAGTGAGAGCGAGAGAGAGTCCTCTTTCTGCTCGGATTCGATTATGATCCAAGATTTGGAACAATCAGAGCAAAAATATTAGCAAAAAAACCTTTTAGAACCAATGCCTTTAGAGTCAACATAGTTTTTTCACAAAAAATACAAAATTTTTATGTAATTCTTACTCTGTCTGAGTCTGTATATCCCAGAAACGATTAATCGATTACTAAAATACTTGACAACTATTTCAATAATCGATTAGTTGACGATTAATCGATTA
>OMNZ01016044.1:0-26784 GCA_900303255.1 Lesueurigobius sanzi
CTGATAGTTTGAGGCTTTGAAACGTGCGGGACAGTTTAGGGGTGGTAGCCTGTGTGTGCCTCACGATTCGATATGATACACGACACGTGGGTCACAATAACCTCACGATATGCCGATAGTACGATAATCACGTCATAACTTTCGTTTTAAATTATTTTAAAGAAAACATATATGATTTTTAACATTGTTACTTCAATAACAACTACATTCTCCGTATTTTGCTATATTGCGAAATCGATATACAGTATTGACACACCAATGGCACAGTACATTATTTTGATATTGGTCCAACTCCTTTTTGGTTAAGGATTTGTACTAGTGTGTTTATCACTTCTTGTCGCTTAATTTGTTTCTTGCATAAAATCTAAATTGAGTTCCCCTAACCTTGTTTAGGTTTGGGTTTTTCTCTGCACTCTTGGCTCCCTGTTTGTCACATGAGAACTTCTAAACGTCTTTTGTTTCTCTTCCCTCAGCGGTGGAAGAAGGGGAGTCTTCTGAATGCACCGGGCCCTGGGATGAATCAAGCATCCAGACAGGTCAGTTGTACATGCTCTTCTACATTTACGCAGATCGGAGCCAGCGGCCTATAGGCTTCTCACACACACACACACACACACACACACACACACACACACACACACACACACACACACACACACACACACACACAGTTTATAATATCAATTCCACATGGTTTACAGCGGCCTGCTCTCAGGGACGTGAAGATGGAGGCTTAGGAAAGTATTAGGTAAAAGACAAACCACATTAAAGCAGATTTGATCGAGAAAGTCTGAGGAGAAGACGTGGAGAGAGTATCTGGTCTCTGGGGCGGGTGTGAATGGAAAGAAACCATGAGGGGCTTCTGCGAGGAGGACTGAGCAAGAACGATTTGTGTGGCTGCGTTTGACTGCGCTCTATGGTCCGAGGCGCCCCGGGACCAAGGCACACATGATGAGCTTTTCTTTTCTTTTCATGGTGTTTCTGGGATTGTTTTTTTTTTCTTTTCTTTGTGGTTTCTCTAAAGCCGTCTCTCTTATTTTTCCTTCTCCCTTTCATGAGGCAGTTACATGGAAAGTCTAAAGTATCCTCATTTGAACTATTGACTTTGTGAAGGAACCAGTAGCAGATGGTGATTCTGACTTTGTGTAGGCCCCTGGAAAGCCATAAAAGATTCCCAATGCTGGGTGTAAGACACTTCATCATGAATTGCTGGACTACTACTAAGGCTTTAAAATGACAGCAATGTCTACTGTGAATAAGTAAATGCTTAGCTTAGGATACGCAGTAAACCCATCTGACTCTGGACCATTATCTTTAAAGGTCCTGTTTCATGCAAAATCAACTGTTTTTATGTTGTTATATTGTTACATCCTCATCAATAACCTACTGTTCCTGGCGTGCTGTTATGTTTCATTTGCACACGTTTCAATAATCCTACATATTCAGTCCGTCTCACTCAAAACACCAAGTCATGAAGTAATCGATGAAGTTTCTCTGTCTTTTAAAGTCTCGACACCTTCAGCAAACTTGTTCTGATCCAGTCCATGTCAAACTGTATCTTCCATGATTCGTATATATTTACCAGCATGTAAACTGGCTTTTCTTTGCAATCCAGCATTGCCCTCTCTACTGGAATATTATATATAGGGGATGTTCTGATACCGTAATCAATTTTTCAGGTATCGGTATTGTCGAGTACCTGAACCTAAACCTATCTGGGGCTCTGTAGACACTAAAACCTCTAATAATCACAGCATATACATTTGTGTTGCCTTCATTTAATCTTTAAAGTGGAAACAGAACATTGACAGAATAATATGCATAATGAGCCATGAGTAATGTGTCTTGGCGTCTTTGTACAAGCTTTGCTATAGTTTTTATTCACACACACAACACAGTGGTAGCAGACTAGTACTTGGTATCTATTCTGACTCGCCCATGCATCAGATCAGATGGGAAACATGGTATAGGAAAAACACTAATTTTATAACTACATACTGTACATATTTGTAAAATAGTTGTAGGGTTTTCTTCTAGTTGGTGTGCGTCTCCCGTGTCTACACTCGTCATTCCACGTGGCGCATTGTTTCTCCCTGTAGCTGTTTCTTCCTCTGTGCGTCTGAAATCCCTCATTTTTCACAGAGTTGCAGAACGCAGTTTGACCAGTGTGAGTGTTTGTTAGCAGCAGCTACTTTTTGTGCTCTGGTTTGCAGCCAATCAGAGCAGAGTTAAACACTTCCTCTGACGGGCGCCCAGCTGGGAAATCAGATCCTGCTGAATGTGGTAAATATGCGGTTATCTCTCTGCGTGTGCGTCTCTTCAGCTCTTCAGGGAGGGAAGCATAGGAAAGTATGACCCCTGGGGTGCGCATGACGTCGGCTAAACCCTGCGCTCTTTCTGTCCCCCTCCTCCTCACCGCCTCTCCGACTTGGTGCTAACTCTCCTCCCGGGGCCGGTGTATACCTCATTGCGGGCGTGCGAGTTAAGGGGGTGCTGACGGAGGTCCTGGGTGGCTCACCAGAACTGCTGTGTGTGTCGGATCCTGCAGGAAGCCCGGCTCCCAGGGCTCGCTCACACCTCTCCGCTCACACACACCCGCCGTAAAAACATACTGTCCCATATTTCCTTACTCAGCCACTCTTTCAATTTTGAATTTTTACAGTCAATTCCCCGTCCCAGCATCCTCACCATCACTTTTCTCTGCACGCTCATCTCTTTCACGACTTTCTGCTGGCTTCAGGCTCTCACATTTAATTTTACTGTCACTTTGTATTCTTTGTTTCTCGTCTTTGAGAAATGCTAAAAGCTTATTCACGTTACTCACTGTCTATTACAGTTCTTGCCCAATATTGCACCAAATGTATATTTCTTTGAATGCTAAATATTAGGTTAGATTATAATCTTTATTATCATTGTTACAGTGACAACGGAATTTCTATAAATTAGATTTTCAGTATTGTTTTTTATTATATCTAATATTTTCAAGAGTTAGTTTGCATTTGTGCAGCTGATACTCTAGCGGTTAAGCTGCCACACACACATATGGCAAAACTCTGCTCCGTCCTCAGTGTAGTGGGTTCAAGTCTTGGCTCTGACATTTTGCTGAGTGTCTCACCCCGCTCATCACCCCCTTTGAGAGGCCAAATGTGGCCTTGTGTGTTAACTGACAAAGCCACATTTGGCCTCTCATTCAAGAAGCTTCATCTGCACCAAGGTTCAAACTTCCAACACTTAAACTACCAAGTAAAGGTGACGGCACAAGAACCTTTGTCTGCGATTTGAAACTATTGTACAACTGAGAGCTTTCACAAACGGGAGCGTTGATCTTGAACATAAAAACATGACTAAATGCCACAAAAAACACTGTAGATTCCAAACCATAAGGTCACATTTAATCCTAGAGGGCATGCCTTTTCCAGCAGTTTTATTTGCACAGCTCTTCCTTTGTCCTGTTGCAGAGTTGTAAATGTCCCAATGTGAACACTTTAAATCCGACTTTTATACGATGAAGTAGCTGTTTTAGGTGAGATAATGCGAGTTTGTGGTGAGCTCATCCTGACTGACTCCAGACTCTTGTTTGACTGCAGCCCTGTTGTCCACATGTTGACTTTGGTACTGATTCTCTTGGCCATTCACAGTGATTTGACCCAGAGAGCTGCGAGTGAGTCATGGTGGAAAAGGGTTGTCAGATCCCTGTGCTCCAATCAGCACCAACAGTGTGTGTCAATGTGTCAATGAGTTTGTCTTACAAATACAAAAAGGTACAACACGATACCTGCTTCAGGCTCCTCCAGCATGTTTAAAGGTCCTTTGCACTCCGAACATGCCATTCCTCATTTGAAAGGTACAGTATAAGAACCTCCAGACTTCCACTGAGCTCCAAATGACCAATAAGAGAAACTCATGTTTCGACCAATATGGCAGCTTGACGTGTGCAAAACCATTACATTTAACAAGAAATATTGCTATGAAAATTCCCATTTTCTGCAATATCAACAGGCAAACTACTAAACTGTTTTAATAAGAAGTTAGAAAGTCCATTCTGAATTGTACACGATTTGAGTGTTCAGACTTCCACATTTAAGTGCCGCGTTACAAATCTACTAATTCAGAGCCTCCACTAGCACTAATGGATTGCATTCAATCAAATGACATCACAACAGTCTATAGTTTAAAAATAACAATGCATTGGATTGGTTTTATATAACTCTTTTTTGGACACTCAAACTAGGACGCTTTACATGGCATTATTCATTCACTCCATACTTGGTGGTGGTTCTCTTGTAGCCACAGCTGCCCAGGGGTAAGCTGACGGAAGCGAGGCTGCCAATCTGTGCCATCGGTCTCTCTGACCACCATCAACACTCACTCACATACTACATTCACCCAGGCTTGGTATTTCCCATCGAAGTACTGACCCTCCTTAGCTTCCAAGGGCTGCCGGGATCGGGCAGAGCAAAGGCGGTGTGTTTAAAAATGTATTCTATAATTCTAACATCAAAATACACATTTCTGTACTTGGTTTGTAGCTAATATTTCTGTCATTACTGGACTAACAAAAAAGCTCAACATCTTCTCTGTCAGCACATCACATTCTTTTATTGTAGTGGTCTCTGAAAGTGCTGACAATGTTGGCCGGCTGAAAGTACTTTCAGCCAAAAGATTATAGGGTTGGCTTGTAGATCCATTCACTACCAAATAACCATCAGGTTCATCGTTTGGTAATATTCTATGTCTTTAAACAGAAAAGCCTCTCCTATAGAGTTACATGTGCCCCTGCCCTCCATATGAGATTATTTGAACACATTTACCTCATATCTGGGACTGAAACTTCATGTTTATGAAAAAGTCTTGCATTCCCTAACATTGAATATGGATATTAAATGATTAACAGCCTTAAATGCACATGATTCACTATATAGGATTTAACTGAATTGTAACATTAACCTTTGACCACTTTTGATACAAGCTGATGTTAGTTTCCTAATCGATAGCCGGAGCGTTGTGTGTGTGATGTGTTTGCGATGGCCGGAGCTGAGAAAAACAGGACACTGGTTTCTCTGGCACTTCCTTATCCTCCCCTCTCCGCTGTACCCTCTGGAGGTCCATAATGTAGATTTAATTTCCCCAAGGCAGGCACAGGAAAACAGCCTCCCAATGTCTGTGTGTGAACTATTATTGCCTGCTTGTGACAGCACACCCGCCGTCGCACTTTTTGGTCTCAATAGCAGCGTTTAGGCTCGACCACATTTTAATAAGTGAGCATCTGTCATGTGTTCAAGTGTGCGCTGCTGTGATGGCTTCTGTGTGTTTGTCAGCAGCATCCTTCCATGACGTGTGCGCCTCTTTCATCATCTTCTTTCCAGACCGTGGCGTTGGGTGCTGCACTCCCCTGCCGCAGCATCTCCCATGGGTGTTCATGCGTTTGTTTGTGTGTGTGTCGGTGTGTGTGTGTGTGTATAACTCGCTCTGTGGCTGGGCTGGGCCTCTCCAGGGAAGGGCAAGGCCTTGTATTGTGAAAAAACACTAGTCTATGGTGGGGGAAAAGAACATTAGGTGGGAGGTAGAGGGAGGAGGAGAAATGGCTTCTTTATATAGCCACCTAACACATTGTCGTCACAAACAGAGTGTGGTGGTACAGAGAGGGGGGGTGCTCTCCTGAGAGCCAGTGCAGGACTGTGTTGTTTTGTCCAGTTGCACCTGTTCACCCTGTTTGTGTCGCTGCACCACAGCTAAGTGTGCACTCACGGCCAAAAGCGCCCACTATTCTCTGGCCCTGTGTCTGCATCAGCGCTCTAAAAGGATGCTGGGCGAACCCTTGAAAGTAGAGAGCTAAATAATTATAACAGTTTATCATATGGAAAATATGACCTTCTGTCAGATACTGGTCGTTTTTTATTATTTTGGGAGAAATCTGTTTGAATGTGGGTGTCTCTTACTCATATAGTTACAGGGTATTAGAGTGAGGTGGACTAAAAATAATAAGACTCCTCTCAGGATAACCAAGTAAAGTCAATACAGAGCCTCAGAGCTGTGTACAGTGTGATCTATAACTGGATGTCTTGCCGTTGGCTGTGGGTTCACTCACTATACAGTTTCCTCTGGGAGCAGGGCCATCTTTGATACGATTAAGTGAGATGTATCCATTGTGTTCAGTTTTCAACATTTTCAAAGAAGAATGTAGCATTATATAACGATGGAAAATATACAGTAAGGATTGCACACTATGCTTTACAAATGTTTGAATACTCCCTTCAATTCTTCTTTCTAATCCAGTAAGATCTCCATTTGGCCATTGCAAATGTGCTAACTCTTTTAGCTCTCTCAGTACTAGCCCGTGATCTGATTTAATCGTCAGTGCTGTGTCGTGGCTGTGCAGACAGTAATGGTGCCCACCAGGTGCCTGTGTATCGGGGTCCAGCGAGCTGCGCCATGTGGAGCAGAATGAAAGCCTTGTGTGCACTCTGTTTGGTTTCTAAACATTCTGCTGGAAGCGGCACACACGCTCATGCCCGCCTTTTGAAGCCCTTTTTCCTCTCACACAGACACAAGTGTGTTTCTGTACGCTTGGCCCGCAGTCATAGACTATATACATCTGTGTGAGTGCGTCCCAGACAGGCTGCGCAAGCTGCCAAATCTACCACTTGAATAAGTACCTTACCTTTGCAGAATGGCACTATGTTTTATTCCCCTTTAACTGGGGCTGTGCTTCCTTCACCCTGGGGCAGCTCAGGAACAGTTCCCAGAGTTCATTAGCTCCCCGGTTCTCTTCCCACCGGATATATGGAGACGGAGCACGCTCATGCTGACTGTGTGTTTGATTTTCAGTGTTCCAGTTTGTCTCAGTACCAGCTTATCTTGGCAAGTGCTCACGGCGATGCCACGAAATCTGACTCTCTCTGTAGCATGTAGTGCATCCAGAGCACTTAGCTGCAGAGTTGTAAGGTCTTTGTTAGTCCCTGACACTTTGCTAGACTGGCCATGCTTGACTGTTGGGTTTATTATCAATTAGCCCCTAATCATCTGTGTGTAATAGCCACAGAAACACACAGTGAGTGAATGTGAAATGAAAACAGGCAGCACGTGTAGCGAGTGCCTAACGAGCGGTGATTAGTGGCTCTCGTCGAGGCGTGGCTAGGCTTTGTAACATCACTCTGCACTGTGGACTCTGCTAATTCACTTCTCTTTATCTAATTACCCTGGGTGCTCACAAACACACATACACACGCAGCAGTGCGGCACACGCCTGCCTGCTTACGGTCTATATTTCCTGCAGATATGCAAAATGACCTCATTATTCATTTATATATTTATATTTTATCTGTTAATAAACAGCCTATTGTCCTGAGATCCAGAGGCTGCTGGAAACACACAGGGGACTTGCTTATTACCCTTTCCCCTGAGATCCGTAGCATGGAAACATCTTTTCATGTTTCCCAGTCTGTTTTATCTTTCATACAGATACTTGTACTTGGTTTATGTTGTTCATTAACATAACACACAAATAAGTTCATAACTTTTTTTAAATGCCATTATCCTTTGTTTCTATGTGACATCAGTTCATAAATAAATAAATATTATTTAACAATAGTTATACAATGTAAAAACATGCCACTATCACCCCAGCACGTCTACTAGATTTGCACAGTATGTTAATCTTCCAGGTTGTGTTTCCTAATATATGTCCAATCCAAACTTGTGGTTTTAAGGGTTTTTCCTCGCGGTGGATGAAGGTCTAAGGATGTGGGATATTCTAAGCTTGTTACTCTAAGCTATTTACTTATGTACGGGACATTACATCTGGTTGTGACATTTCATTTGTGTGTAACATTCATTTGTGTGTGACTTATTTTGATCATTCTTGATTTGTTTTTGTCCATACCCACCTCTGAGACCACTCCTGTTGTGATATTGGGGGTTACAAAAATAAATTGATTGATTGAAATTGATGGTATAGTGCCGATTACATGAGGCAATACAAACATCAGCCAAGCCTGTTAAAAGACGCTAAGCCTTTTCTTTCTCAGTATTGTAATTATTTGAGTTTGTAGATCCTCCACAACCAAGGTGCTTTACCCACAATGCAGGCAATAACAATCATAACATCGATTTAGAAAAATATGAATGGTATTGGTTCTAATCAATAATAGTTTAGGTTCTCACGTGTAACAGTAAAATCTGTGGGATTGGCACTGCCTCCAATACTGATATCAGAACACTTCCAGATACTGCTGAGCATGAAACTAACTCAATATCAGCCGATGGGCACCTGCCCAGACGCAGCTGCACCAGTGGAACTGAGGGATGGGTCAAATGCAGAGGCCATATTTGGAGAAGATAAGGTCTACCTGACCTAAAGGTCTAACTTTAGTGATCCATGTGACCAACTTCAACATTTACTCCAAGGCCGGGGCTTGTTATTCTTTGCAATATATCACAAAGCTATTGAGACTTAATTGGTCCCATCATCTCAGGTAAAAGTATTCCTCATGCCTCAGCGGCCAATCTTTTAACTGTGCACAAAATGAGCTAGAGCACATGCAGAGAGTCATCTCTCTGCTGCTGTCAGTTATCTCTGCAGTCATTTTGGAAAGGATTTTTTGGTCTATAGGCTTTATTTGATAGGACAGCTTTGTTGAAGAGTGGAAAGAAACATTTAGCAAATTGTCAGAGCCAAGACTCAAACCCACAATGAGACCGAACAGTGTTCGACTGTACACCTCATTTTCATTGCAATTGAATTCACTTTCTGCTTATTAACATGGTTCTGCTTCAGATTAATATTTTGAGAACATTCAGAAAGTATTTCTAAATGGTTTAAAATGAAGGAACCTGTAATAAACCTCAAACATATAGCCTCATATCCAGTCCCACTCCCCGCCTATGGCTGCTGCTGCAGCCAGCACCCAGCTAGTTAATTTGATTTAATTGCATTCACTGTGCATCCCAGGTGTGATTCAGTCCCTCATTACATGGCTAGAATAAAAATCAGCAGGACGCGGCGACTCCAGTGCCGGGAGAAATCCACTGTACTCCACCACATTTTCTTTTTCTATGAAAAATCTGCATGTTCGTGTGTGTGGAGCTGGAGTTTGTAGCACACTGGTTATTTTTCATATTTCCTGCGGGTTAATTGCAGGATGTGATTTGGACTTATTGTGCGTCTCTGTGGATGATGCAAGACTGGTGTTTGTGTTTGATTGTGAGCGAGTGTGTGCAGTTATTCCTGGCATAGGGACAGCCTGTGACTCACAGATAATGGTCCTCGGTAGAGCGCATGAGTTCGAATAGCCGTATCGTCATGTGTGCGTTTGTATGGAACAGGGAGATGCTGTTGTATGCAGTGCACATGCTCTCTACTCTGGGACTGCTGTCGTACTATTCAATCAATACCCCAGCACACACTCCTCCGCACCCAGGCTCACATGGGACCTCCCTGCTTTCATTAAGTAGGCCTGCTGCTCCTCTCTGCTGGGGCCGGGCGGGGGTGGGCTGCTCCTCCAGGAACCCAGGAAGATGGCTTTGTAAGAAACAAGGAAAAGATGTGCAAAGGAATCAAGAGAATGTGATCAATATGAGCTGGTGCCAATTAACGGTTTCAACTTTCTCATCACATCACTGAGTAAAGCTGAGCAATATTCCAAACGGTAGAATGGATGTAGCTTTTTGGAAAGATATCGAATTGCAATTAGATTTGTGGTTTATGTTTTTAAATCACTGTAAACATGACTGCAGATGGTTGCCTTTTGGAAAATCTATTTGGACTTTCCTAAGTTTACTATAGCTGTTTTACTAAACTTTCTTGTTGATATGTAAAAAGCAACGGCTCTAATTTTACACACCAATTCCAGCAATTTAATTTAGAAAAAAAACAACAAGCAATACTGTCTTGGACACCATTTGAATAACGTACATATCAGTTGAGGGCAGTGTAGACAGTCACACATTCGCAGCTCGACAGTGTGCAGCGAGAGTGTAGTCGGCCCTACCAGGAGGTCTGCTTCCTCTGTGTGAGCGCAGTAATGATCACACAGATACACTCTGAGGCTGAGCTTTTCTCAGCACCTCCTATATTTCCTCTCATTCATAAGAAGCACCTGATTATGCTTTCATGCAGGTGAGGGGCCGCTATAGGAGGCAGAGACGGCTGTTCAAATGGAAATACCTCTCCACCTTTCGTCAATATGGGCACAAGTGTGACGTTTTGTTCTGTACAGACGTTTATTAAGATGTAATCAAGGAGAAAACTGCTCTGATCTGGCTCCTATGTTGCCATGGCAGCCAATTGTGTTGGCATGCGTGGGCTTTGGCAGTGCCCGCACCTCTGGCATCAGGATGCCCCAGGGAGTGTCGGCCGGCGTATATTGACTGGTGTGAAGGAGAGCTTACATTTGTATCCACTTGTAATGGAATATAGTGATGGAGGTTATAATCCAAATAAAAATCATCACTAACACAATGTAATTCAATACTGTCAGTTAAGAATCGAGTAAGGATAGGATTTCCTTCAGCCTTCCTTTAAGCTGAAAGTGGGAGTAAAGGAGGGTCTTATATTTTGTGGAACTCCATCAATGATCCATGACTAAAAATGCTTATACATATTTTACAGCAATTTATTTATTCAATGTTTGAGTGTTATATTTCATGTTGTGCCGTTGCGTATGACTCAATATGCCTAACCTGTGTGCACATACAGGTGATACGTGTGTGTGTGTGTGTGTGTGTATGTGTGTGTGTGTGTGTGTGATCTGTTTGTCAGCCGAGGGGCCACTCTCTCTCCCCGGCCAGACGGCGCTCTCACCACTGGACAGATGGCCAACACCCCGCCTCTCCTCCTCTCCCTCCTGGTGCCTTCATCTATCTCTCCTCCATGCTTCTTTCCTCTCGTCTTCCCCCTGCAATCCCCCAAACTCCCCATCTCCTCGGGCCCGCACTCCCAGCCTCCCAGCATCCCTCACTCCCTCTGCATCTCTGCCATAATAAATTAAACTTGTGTGGAGGCATTTGCATTTCACTTTGCTCTCGCATGTCTCTTAGTTACATCCTGCACTTCTTTAAGTCTAAAAAAATACTTTACATTGCATACCTTTTATTTCTTGGAGTGGATGTCTGTAAGATCGCTAAATTAGGAGGGATATATTTTAAAAGTACACAATCTATCCCCCTACCCCTCCCTTTCTGATTGGACCGGAAAGCCCCTCCTCGTTACCTGTGCGCACGCTGGCTGCAGGAATAAAAGACTGTGTGTGGGCTGATTGACAGGACGCGCAGAGGAAAGCTCGTCCCATTCGTACATCTGTGTAGCCTTCGTTGCCTTGCACCAACCACAATCTCCCATAATGCATCACGTTTGTTAAAAAAAAAACTGAAAAAAGGTGGAAGGTGGATTGTGCGACTTGTAAAGGCATTGAAATTCACATTTTAAAGCCAAAAGAAATGCTTTGACTCTCTTAAAAGACCTAGTGTTCATTTGGACAACATAAAGTCAGAACATTTTTGATTGTGTTTTGTGTATTAGCAACTGTGCATGTCAGCCATAGGTTTAATCATCATTAACGTAGGCCAAGATTCTTCAGTCTTCATCCGTACTCTGTAGTTGAAGGGTCGGACGTTTCGATCCTAGTCTTTATTCGCTGAGGACGATCTTTGGACTAAGATTGAAACGTCCGACTCTTCAACTACGGAGAACAGATGAAGACTGAAGAATCTTGGCCTACAATGCTTTTTATTTAGTTTTAGTCCAAATTGACACAGGAAAACTATTACTTTGACCCCCAGACAATAAAATACTTCCAAGTGTTCCATTAGCTCATCGTTTTGGACCAAGGACACCTGTCTTGGATTGGAAGGCAGTGACTTTGGAGGCACTTCGTTCAAAGGCAAGATACCCGGGGAATGAGAAACACCCACTGTGCCACCTGCAACTCAGCGGCTACTCCATTTTTGATAATGGGTTTTACCAAAATCCTCATATTTATCGGAAGTTGCAGGAAAAGGTGATATTATGAAGCCAAAATGATGTTACCTGGGAACATTTTGTCAGAAAATAGTTAGTCAAGGTTTTTTTGGCATTAAAAATACAAACTATACATTCTTCATGTTCTGTCCTGCAAAACTTTGCGCTCTGTTTATAACCAAACCCATTGGTATTTTTCTGTTTAAAGTATTCTTTTTAGATAGCGAATATTAAACTATTGTTGATTCTTAAATAGCTGACCACTGATATTGACCAATTTGAACAATCAGATCAAAAATACTGGATTGGCAAATGCTCATTTTGACAGATGCTCTTTCTGAGGCAGTCTCGGGTCTTCCCCGATTTAAGCCAGAAATGTCTTAATGTCTTAAAGTTCTGGTGCTCTACTTAAATCCCAATAAAATGACCAAGAATCACCAAGAACTAAGGCTCACAGACTATAAAAGAATCTGAATGGAAGGCCTTGCCTCTTTATTCCTCCTCTGCTCGCTCTGTCCCCTCCAGCCAGTGTCTTCGGTGTCGGTGTCAGTCCTATTGGATCCTCGGCGTTATAATGTGATAATAAGGTGTGAAAATGGAGACACAATGGAGCGGTGTGGATTGGGCCGACTCAGTCCTCCTCTGGTCCCCCTCTCACACTGCCTCTGTGTTAACAGGACATGCACATCTGAGCGCACTGCCAACACCAAATGAGATGTTCCACACTGTCACATTCAAAACTTCATAATAAGCCGGGATTGTTTATCATTTCATTTACGGGCTACGCGCAATCATTCAAATTTAGATCTAATCGTAATTATCTATGGTCATTTTCCATTATTCAGCATAGGGATGTTTAGGTTTAAAGCCTGTGACAGATACAGCTGAGGACGATCTCTGGACTAAGATCACCTCAACTACAGAGTACAGATGAAGACAGAAGAATCTTTGCCTAAGATGGACAACTCCTGTACGACTGAGAACCTACACAGAGAGATACAGCTGATTGTTTGGCGTTGAGCTTGGACTTTGGAAGAATAAACTTCAATTGTTTTGCGTGAAATCCAAATGCCATTGTCAGTGAGAGGTTTTGCAAACTTGAAATTTTGTTTGGTAGGATGGTGAAAATTATATGGGCAAATGAGTAAAATATAATAATAAAATGGAACAAAATATATTATAAGGTAAAAAGAAAGAACTTTTCCGGTCAAAACAAACCAATGGGAGTTGAATGTTCTAGAAGGGAAAAAAAATTAGGTCAATCAATGTGAGGAACAAATTGATGCTATATTTCTGGCCAGATTTCCCAGTCCTGACTTAATTTTCTTGGGTTTCGCAGAAGTCCGCGCCTCGGGGAAGGACGCCGAGCCTAAAGAAGGCCAGAGAGCCGAGGAGGGGGAGCAGGACGATCACGAGGACCGAGAAGATCGAGAGCCCGACGACGACCTCGATGACGAGTCCATATTCACCTGTGACAACTGCCAGCAGGACTTCGACTGTTTGGCCGAGCTGACGGAGCACAGGACCAACCACTGCCCCGCCGGTAAGAGCAAGTTCATACTGGGGCTTCAGGAAGGTTTCAGATGGCTGTTAATTATGTCTAAACTTCCAGCATATAGAGGTACGGACGCTCCCTGAACCCGACGCAACTGTCTGGGTTACAAAGCAGCACAGTGCCACATATTGACTAACCTGCCCCCGTGTGCTCCGCTGGGACAGGCCTACAGCACATACAAATGTTGCTGTTAGTTTAGTTGTAATTAATGAAAGCTCTGTTGAACATGTGGCAGATGGTAGCTACATATTAATCCAAAATTCAACACAACAAACACGTGGGGAGAGGGTCGAACTTAACAAGATCGAGTGCGTGCAGACACTAGGGGGGAGTACGATGGGTTTTTATTAAGATATGTGTACAACATATTAACTCGTTTGTGTTTCTTCTTTGGGGTGTGTAAATATCTGACTTTGTAGGTTATTTATTGCCTTTTTGTGCAGAGGACGTTAATATGCTAGTGTACAGTAGTATTTTTACCATTGCAGCAAAGCAATGCATTTAGTAAATTTTGGATGTTGAAAAATGGGTTGTTTGTGGTTGGGGGTCACTTTTCATTTTGTTTTCTTGACTATTTACATTGTATGATTCTCACTGAAGGCATTGAACTATGAATGAACACATATGGAATTAAGTGAAATCACTCAAAATATTTTTTTATATTCTAGATTCTTGTAAATAGCCACCATTTGCTCTTTTTCCAATTTATTTTTGGCATTTTCTCAGTATTTTGATTTCATCTTTTTGTTTAAAACATAATTCCACACGTGTTCATGGATAAATGTAATGCCTTCAGTGAGAATCTTCAATGTAAATAGTCTAAAAAATAAAGAAAAAAACCCGACAACAATAACTAAGTGACCCCAAACCTTTGAGCGGTAGTGTATGAATAAAATAAAGATTCCTTTCAAATGCTGACGGCTATTGGCACATGCATTTCAGAGATCAAACTAGAAAGTCCGCAGGTCTCGTCACATCAGTAGTTCTCAACCTTTGGTGCTACCCACATGAGGGTCAAGATAATTTCAGGGGGTCGCTGCTCATATGGGAGGCCTGTTTTCTTTAGGATTGAATCAGTTCTCTGTCGGGGTTGCAACCACCTGCAGTTTTTTCGCGACTTAAAACATGTTGAGAACTCACAATGTAAGACCCAATGGTGACAGGATCCTGATAGTAAGCAGAGACCTCTTGATTGCAACCTTTTGCTATTTCAATTTGTGATTATTCAACTGCAATTGATCTTGCTGCTCTCATTATGAATGTCAATGTTGAAATTGTGATATTTTGTATTGCAGTGTCATAAAATTGCCATTATTTTTTTTGCTAAAGAACTCCAAAAAGTGGCAATCAACCCACAGAAATTGTACTTAGATTAAAAAGAATATTATGACCCAATTTTCTCCACAAAACGAAACCACACTGTAATTACTTTCCTTCGTTTTAAATGTTTTTAAAATTGCCAGCGTTGCACTCTGACCCACTTCGACACACACTCATTTAGCAGCGTCACACTGAGCGGCTCACACAGCATCACCACATGTACTGCTGTCATAGCTGGATGTGCCCTGTGATTTCGGCGCAGGAGTCTAGGAAGGGCTACATGTTGCTGAGCGAGAGTGGAGGAC
Organism: Lesueurigobius sanzi; assembly: GCA_900303255.1. NCBI lineage: Eukaryota > Metazoa > Chordata > Actinopteri > Gobiiformes > Gobiidae > Lesueurigobius > Lesueurigobius sanzi. Next base: position 15,137 of record OMNZ01016044.1, read on the forward strand.
AGAGGGAGTGCACCAGAAAGAAAAGAAATGAAATGATAAAACATCTTTCCCCCCGAGACGGAGCGGTTGAGATTGCAGAGTAATCCCACAGCTCTGCAGAGAGCTGCTGTTGCTGCTTGTATGCGGATTCCTCCATGTACACTTGTGTTTATGGTCCAATATAATAGGACGCAGTGGTGTAAGGAGGACTTCGTACGAGACCGCAGCGTTCTGGTTATAATGAAGGGGGGGGGGGATGAATGCTAAATTAAAACACATGGACTCAAGAATCCTTTTAAGTTCGGGCCCCGGGGAGTCGCTTTAGAGGGAGGGCACACAACTGTATGTGCTGCCTGCTGGGGATAAACACGCCACTCCAGATCTGCATGAGAGATTGACTTGGTTCATGCATTTTGTAGCAAAATCAAGTCTGGGAGCGGCCATATTGGTCGAGGGGTGACAGAGCTGCCTGGTGCTCCTTCATGGTCTCCTATCCAGGTACCCAAACATCTGATCTGTGATTGAGCATCCACATTGTGCTATGGCCAGTTCAAAAGTATTAGTAAATATTTGTCATTATCAAGCACGCTGAACTGGGTTCTTGTGTTGTACATGATCCAGTCTAAAGCTCATTATATTTTTACATCTTTTCCTCAGTGTGTGAATAATGGTTTAGGGAGAGTATATTTGTTTGTTTATTTGGGCGGGACAGTGCATGTTATTGGACACACATGAGAACCATGGAGGTAAACACGCCACAATTTCCATCTGTTGTCCTACACTTGCACGTACAAAGACACTCTCATTCATCCTGGACTATTGCATATGTTTTTAGTCAAGACTTTGTGCACTGGCCAGAGACTGAGGATTTATTATAAGCTGTTACAACAGAAACTACAGACTCTTGTGTTCAGGTGGAGACTGAGCAAATGTATCAATAATATGCAGTAAAACAAGTAAAACATTGGTGGATATAAATTGTTCTTTCTCTACATGTCAAGAGTGGTGATCAGAAGGATTAGATACCAAAGTTGAAGCCAACTTAAATTTTCTTCTTATTGTTCCCATAAATCACAGCAGTTTACAGTCGGAAGCTATGGATCCCTGTTGTGTTGTTGTTTTTGAGACATTAACAAATATATGACAGTTATGTAGCATTTATGGCTGTCAAGTGTTGATTACACATCAGATATTTACCAACCTACTACCATTTGATCACGGTTTAGTTTCAAAAGTCCGCGGATGGCCCCAGGTGGTGACCCCAGCTCCAGGTTAGCTCGTGGTGAATTGAACTCTTTGCAGAAAGATCACTGTTGTCTGTAATGCTAACCATGCTACTGCAGTAAATGGGTCCCTGGTTAGCATCTAGCTTTGGCTATAACATGGAATGGGTCCCAGGTGCGAGAGTGAAGCACCAAGTAATTCAGTGCCACTCTAGCAGAAGGCCTATAAAGAGGCACCATTAATTTGAGTGGAAATTGGAGAAACACGCACACACATAGTTGCACATCCTTTGTGTCAATGCGTAGACCCATTTGGGTGCTTACACCTCAGTTTGTTCAGATAATATGCTACATTTAAACGTGATGAGTCAAACTGCCATTGGATTTTAAGTTTAGGTCTTTAGGAACCAAAGACAAATTTCCACTGAGGTGGACAATAAAGTGAATCTAATCAAGTGTTTATATTCGATATTTAACACTCGCCTCTCAAAACTCAGTCATAAGCAGTGGATTAGTTCACACATGTACATTTGTAATCGGGCTGGGCGACTTTTAATTTGAGTTTCGATTTGATTTTCGATATTTTTTTAAGAACTTAAACTGAACTTAAAATTGCACTTTTGACCCGGGGGAGTCTGAGAGTCCTGCAATTTTTAAAAATTATTATTCAGATGTGATTTTCTGTATTCAGATGTAGTTTAGAAAATAACTTATATTTTCAGCTGGTCCTTTAGCTTTTTAGCTGCCATTTGTGCTTTTAGAATACCTACCGGTACCTGAATGATCCTTTCTTTGATAAAGCAGAACGATAATGGTCATTTATTCCTTAAAAAACTATTTCTTTTCATTTTGTATCATTTATTTGAGCTGAAACAACCTTTCTTTAGGGCTGTCTCAGGACCTGCCAGGCATCAAACATTGCCATCTAAACATGCTATTGTTTAACAGTACCCAGCCCTACTGAAGGTGAATATCTAATTTCTAACATATAAAAACACCATAGAGCCCCACTGCAGCATATTGTGACAAAGATCTTATATTAAAGTCTGTATCTCACTCAAGTGGAAAACAACATACTTACTGTGCTTGTTCTTGTTTGTCTCACACGGTAGCCCGACAATTTCCCCCCTTACTCCCCACGACACTGATTGCAGCATTTCTACTGTAGGTAATAGAATAACCTCTGTAAAGACCCCCATGCAAAACCCTGAACTCCAGTTTTAAGGTGCTTTCGACTGCTCTGTTTCATCGCTGTAAATCATAAAGATGAATGTAAAGCTCCTTGGCTCTAAAGTGCAGATAGTACCTCCTCCCTGTGCACCCTTTATGTCGTGAGAGTGGCACACTCATGACAAATGGCACTATTAGTGTTTGCAATCCTAACAAATAACTTGTGGTGCGGAAATACACTATACCGCTTGACACTTGGAGTTTTTCATCGGTGACAAGCCAACGCACAGATTCATAGCCTTGTATATATTTTAGTGACATATGTCTGTGGCCTGCATGTGCACTTCAGTTGTTCAGCGCGAGTCAGGGGAGTGTCCCGGGTCTCTGTAGGAGTCAGAATGTGGAGCAGGGACTCCCCGAGGAGAAGAAGAGCGGGAAAAAAAAAACTCCTACACATCAAATGGAGAACAGTCTCTGGCCCCAGTCATCCACGGCACATCCCATTAGGGAATCCCAAAAGCTATTTTACTGGCCACAGCATTTCAAGGTTGGGTCAAAGTAATGCATACAGAGGTTTAAACACCGAGTCTGTACGTTACAATTTGAAGCATAAGTACAGGCAGTAAAAACTGTCCATTTTTGATCTAGACTCATCGCCAATTCAGAAAAGCAACAAGGACTTTATAACCAGATGACAATTGTGAATAGGGGTGGGACAATACATCGAGCTTCCAATATATTGTGATATTTAGTGGCACTATGCGATACAGATACTTTTTATGCTAATATGCGCAGTGGTTAGCGCTTGTGCTTCACAGCTAGAAGGTCCCGGGTTCCGGCCTTTCTGTGTGGAGTTCTCCCCGTGTCTGCATAGGTTTCCTCCGGGTGCTCCGGTTTCCCCTACCACTAAAATATGTACAATAGGATCCCCTCTGGGGGTACAGGATTTGAAGTGATCTTTCACTATTTAAGAAAACAATGAACAATGCATAGAGTACATGCAAACAAATATAAATCATAAACAAATATGGAGTGTGTAGTTGTTTACAAAGTAAAAATGTTGGAAAAGATTTTTAAAAAATCACAAATCGTGAGTTATTGTTATCGTGAGCCGTGTATCCAATCGAATCGTGGGGTACCCTGAGGTTCCCACCCCTAATTGTCAATGTCGGATACTGTGCATGTGTTAAACCAGAATCAATTGATTAATGAGGCTTAAAGGGCTTTGTTGAGGTCAAAATTAATATTGAGCAGAACAACCAATTTCTTAGCAATAAACTTCTGTCAAGATGTAATAAAAAGTCGAAAAGTATACACAGATTCAGAAGTCGGCAAGAGTACGTCGGCCGGGCAGAAGTTGGAAACGGCACTGTCAAAGAGGAGATGGACATGCTGGGCAGTACTAACACAGTCTGTGAACTCATTGGTCCAGTTTTAGCGAAGCAAGATCTGGATGAAGCCAAAGCCACACTTTACCCCTGAAACTGGGGCAGCTACAGTTGGCCAGGCCGAGGTCCAGAACATTACAAAGAAGAACGAGGTCAGAGAATGACTACCTGGATGTAGTAAATGACCAGGTTATTCTAAGATGACAATGCCAGTATTCATTGGACTCCAATTGTAAAAAAGTGGTTCACAGAGAATCCTTTTCACGCATGGCTTGGCCACCACAGAGTCCAGACGTTAACCCCACGGACAGTCTTCAGGATGTGCTAGAGAGGGCAATTTTTTGTAGCTGAGACAAAGCACTGAGAGGGCGAGAGATTGTTCAAGACTCTTGAGGAGAGCCGCTAGAGAGGAAGAGGAAGTGATGAGGAATGAACGAGGAAGCTGTCAGTCAGGGTGCAGGGGGAGGGGTGGACGCGGCTACAACTGTCACTGACAAATAGGAGGTCATTAACCCACCAGTCGTCGCGAGAAGGTGTGGGCGGAAGAGCCGGTGCGTGGAGATAGCGGGCATATATACGCTGCTTAGGTATTTGTGAGGTCTGTGTTAATTGAGCACATCCAGCTGCACTCTTGTCTCCCCTCTTTCCTCTCGCAGCGGGGGACAGACGAGATTACTAGGGAGCCTTTGCAGCGGGGAAGGAGAGAGGTGGGCTGGAGGAAAAAAATGTGCGGGAGAGAGGAGGGAGAGCGAGGCTGCGCTGGCAAAGCCTAAGGGAGCTAACTTTACAATAACGCTGGTCAATGGAGAGTCGAGGCATTTTTCATTCTGTGTGAAGTAGACCATCAGTTCTGCCAGAGACACATGTTCTGCTGGTGTCTGTGTGCGCAATGGAGCTTTAGCACGGGGATCTGGGATTTGTGTGTCGTCATATCGAGCATTTGTGTTTATGAGAGTATTTGTGCTCATAAGTTTACATGCCCTGGCAGAATTTTAGATTTTTTCTGGCCATTTTTCAGAGAATATGAATAATAACACAAAACCATTTTTTTTCACTCGTGGTTAGTGGTTGTGTGAAGAACTTTTTGTACTCGTTTCAAATCATAATGACAACAGAAGCAACCCAAATTACCCTGATCAAAAGTGTATATCCCCTGGTGATCAGCAACAACTGCCAGGAAATTAGTTAAGGATGCAAAGTAAAAAAAAAAAACATGAATAACTTCAGCTGAAAATATAGGGCCCTCTGAAAAGGTGGCGTTTGTTTCAAGATGCACAAACTTGATCAGGGACATGTGGGTAGTTTCTGTTTTCATTATGATTTTGAAAGAATAAACAGACACTAAATGTCTTCACACAGCCACTAACCATGAAAGAAAAAAAGGTTTTTGTGTTCCTTCATATTCTGTGAAAAAAATCAAACATTCTGCCAGGTAATGAAAGCTTATGAGCACAACTTTATGTAGACTAGTAATATACAGTATGTAGGCCTGCTATTGCATTAGATATGACTTTTTAAAAATTCGTATAACTAGGTCTGTGTTTTGACTTAATTAGATATCTTAAATTTGATATGATCATGGCTAAAATATACCCTACATGTTTGGTAATTAAATAGTATAAAAGTCATCTGAAAGGAGATTGATCAATGTCAGTATCCTCTTCAAAAGTAAAGCACAAGCACAAATATTTTTGTTGCATTATTTGGTCATAATAAACAACATACATATAGATAGAACTAGTTAAATGAATGGATTAGTCCAAAGTTTTGCAGTGTTTGAACTAAAAGGAATAACTCCAGCAGGACTATACAACAGTTACGCGTTGTTTGATGGTGCAAGCAACACAGCACCTCCTCACAATATTCTGCCTAAACGTACAAACGTGATCCAGTAAATACTATTTTTAAGGAGCAAAGCGAGTTTCCCAAGCTCCTGTGGTATTGCTCGAAAGGGGTGCAACTCCTGTAACGGTAGAAAAACGGGTGAAAGTGAACAGTGCGAGAAAAAAACAGCAGCGTCTGTTAGCAGGAGGGCCCTTGGGTGACTGGTCTGCCCCCCTCGCTCTCCCGGGACATCTCCCCACCGCTAAGCTTTTACCGTCTGTTGCAACCCGCTGTCCCACACATCCAGAGAAGTGGCCCAACTAACGGAACACACACATACGCACGGGCACAGGCAGCCCGCGCGTCTGTCGTCAGTGTAGCAGCTGAGTCCTGCGAGGCCCGCGCTCTTATTAAAAACCACAGATCACTTTCTTCCAGAGAGCGCCTGCCCGAGTAGGAGGGGTGTAATGTGAAACAGAATTACAGGCAGCCTCCTGCACTCTGGCCTGCCGCTCACCGTCACACTCGCTTTCCAATCCGGTAGCCGTCGCTGATTGACAGAGTAAATATCAGCCCATGCACTTATCTTTTATGTTTCACGCCTTCTGTTTTAGTTGGCGTCTTCCTCGGCTAAATTGTGCCTGTTTATGTTCATCGTTGAGTTTGTGAAGGAAGTGCCTTGAAATTGACATTATAGGGTTAAGGTTAGGGTTTAAAGAGTACTTGTGCAAGTCCCACGCCTGGATGGATAACTGTAGAGGGGTGTGTCAGGAAGGGCATCTGGGGTCAAACTTGAATGGAGTGGGTTTTGTTCTGCTTGTTTCCTGAAGGGCAAAGGCGATCAGACTTTTTAGACTTAAGTATATCATTTTGCCCTCCCACCTCCCTACAGCCCCCCCCCCAAAAAAAATGTAATTAAAATATAATAATTTGGAGTTGTAATATTATTTATTGATCAATTATTTGAAACGTTCACTGGTGCTGCTTTAAGTTTGCGATACATGGCTGATAACTACACTCTGATATTCCGTTGTGCCTCTGATCCTTACTTTTCTGGGTCAAAGGTGGAATGACATCACATCCCAGCAGCTTTAGGTGAAGGTGCACTTAAAGAGACAGAATTTGGCTGCCAGAAGGTGCTCTGAAAGAGTCCAGTGTCCCCAGCTCCCTGAGTGCTGCTGCACCCGGGGGTGGCCTGCAGATTCCAGCGCTAAGCCCTTGGCCCACAGACAAGCGCACAGACACAGCTGGCTGCCGCTCAGGTTTTCCAGGGAGAGGGAGCTGGAGAGAGGGGCTCTGCGAGGGGGTGTTGTGAAGTCATTTTTCATCACAGGGTTCATTTTTCACGAGCAGAGTTCTCCCACTCTTTATCTGTCCTCCCCTCCCTTGATCCCGCTTTGTCTCTCTTTATCTTCCTTTTCCTCTTTTTCCTGTTCTCTCTCTCTCCCCCCGTTGCTCCCTCGCTCCATGCCTAAACTCTGTGTGTCCTCTCTCCCTCTCTTTCAGCCTAGTTTCTCTTTATGAAATATGGATGGGAGCAGTTTTGGGCGCGCAGAGAGCTTTGCAGTGGGAGGGAGGGAGCGATGGAACTTGGGAACTGGCAGTGGCAGAGGAGGAGGGGGCCCGTGTCTCAGCAGACGTGCCTTATGCATGCACCTAAACACCTCACTGAGCAATCTGTCAACATGTCAGCAACACATGTTTGGTAAAAAAGGGGCTGGAGCGGCTCGGAGCGAGAGAGGAGATGGTGAAAAACTCTCTCTCCTCCTCCGGTGGGAGTAATGGCTCCCACCAGGGCTCTGGAAATGCTTTGAATTCAGCAGATTTCTATTGCGGGGTCCTCCCCTGGGGGCATCTTTTCACAATGCCTGCATCTCAGAAATTTGAGCCCAAGGACCCCTGGGGGCGTCCTTTCATAATGCCTGAAAATGTAGGGTTATATTGTGTGCTCTTCCCCATGGGGCTTTTATTAATACCTGTATTCACTGCCACTGGAAATTACACAGGCGGCGCTGCAGGGGCCCGCGCTCACTCCAGGAAGGCAGAAAGACTCTGCAGGGACGTTTTCTCTCCTCTCCTCCCCTGAACCCCTCCCTCTCTCACTTTTTCTTAGTTAATGCAAGAGTGGAAAAGAAGAATTTGCCAAAGGACACACGGAAGGGTGTGTGTGTGTGTTGGCACCAGCTAACCCTCTTGTATTCAGTCCTACTTTGCTCTGAGGAAAAGAAACACATGATTAAAAATGTAGCTTCCCCTTTTGTCTCTCGCTCTCATCTGTCTCCCTCCGTCTCCCTGTCCTTGTGTGCCCGCCGCGTGTAGATCTACCAGAGTGTAAATATTTGTGTGTCATGTTTGAAAGAGTGTTGGAGGAACAGCCTAAATCTATAGTCCAGTGGAGTGTGTCTGTGCCTCGCCTTGTGTCTCCACGCATTCATTAGAACGATTCTGCCAGAGGCTCTGCAGTTTGTTTGTGTGGCTTTAATAGTCAAATATTTACACAGTTAGATTATAGAAATGTACATTTACATAACTTTGAATAAATCTCACTTATCTGATCCCAACAGTAACACAGTGTGAAGTTTACTTTCAGTCTCGACCCTGCCTTTCTACACCGAGAACTCGCCAAAATTTCATTAGAGTTAGATGGAGTGAAACTTGAGAAGCATCACTTCACAATGGGGTTCTGCACAGTATTTCACTATTTAATGTAGATGTTAAGGGTGATGAGCTGAAGGCAACAGCAGCAGATCAGGGTTGGCCCCATGGGGAGGCTGCAGGAAACAGCCGCAAGTTAATGTGGGATTGGACAGGTAGAAACAGTAACACAGGTATCAGAGAAGGAAGAGCTGGAGTGAACTGTTACTGTGTCAAAAGTTTTACTGTTCAAGCTGAGGCGTGACTTTAATGTTACTAATTTAACATTGCACAACATAGTCTCTGTAAATTTGGTGTTGTGACTGATCCGATGTGTTGATTTAAGATGATTTCTATATTCAGGATGACTTAGAATGGGTATCTGTAGTTCAGGGTAAGGACATCTTTCAGAGTTGGATGAAGATTTCTGCTTCTATTTGAGATCATGAAGAGCGCTGATGATTAGGTGAGCGCTTCCAACAATAGGTTGCGTCCAAGTTATAGCATTCTATTTCAGATGGAGGGCAGGTGCCAATACAACTCTACGGGGGAGAAACACTTTTTGAAAGGAATTTCCAAAATGAAAATTGACAAATGTTCTACTTGGATTCACAAACCTGTATTATTATTCTTATGGCTGAAAGTCCTTTCTTCGGGCCAACGTCACGCACATGTTTTTGAATATTGTCACCACTTTTGGACAACTTTATGAGAAAATAATTAGACCTTAGTTCATATGTGCTGATGGAGAAGACATAGAACTTCGTGATTTTATTTCATGTGGATTGGCCCAATAATTACCGATACATTAGTCATAAACCAAGACAAATAAAACAGTATTTTGAGGGTTTCCTTAGTTACCCAATTCCCACCATCTCAGTATTAAACTATAGACTCTTTAGAACAGGCATACCCAAAGTGCGGCCCGGGGGCCAAATGCGGCCCTCAGGCCAATTTTTGGTGGCCCAAAATCTTCTTGATGAATTGGCACATGTCGTCAGAGATGTTACTTTTCTGCAGGTTTAACAGGTTTTCTGCACATTTAAAGCCTCAAATACTTTAGTTTAATTGTGAGACAGGTTCCAGACTAAATAAAGGTGTGGGGAGAAGGTTTAAACCTCTCTTTAAATCAACCCAGTTGAATTTTGGACTGCACTGGCCACCGATCTGTGGCCCTCCATGCTGTACCCACTTCAATATGTGGCCCTCGATGAAAAAAGTTTGGACACCCCTGCTTTAGAATATTGTGATCACAACCTATTGACTAAGCAAATGTAATTAGACATCCCACTTATCACTTCCAACACAACCTGACATCTTTTACTTGACTGTTAGTTTTGAGCAGCCATGACAAAGTAGAAAACTTCCATCAATAGTCGTAACCCCAGATTCTTCAGTCTTCTCCTGTACGACTGAGAACCTACACAGTTCCATCAATAGTGTAACTCCCATTCATAAACTAACAAAGCCAATTCATGCTAGCATTTGAACCGCCGCCATGTTGAATTTTTGGAGCCAAATCCATATCAAGGTATTTGTGAGTTACGTTCTCTTTTAATGAAAGTATTAAAGACAAAGGACGGGAGAGTGTAGCGCGTGGTATGGGTCATATTAACAAGACTATTCCCAACAATGAGTTAAAGAGGCGCCAAAAAGTTTCAATGGAAAGCTAAAAGAAGCTTCCGGGTTCTGGCGCCAGCCCCCGTATGCTAATTGGCTTCGCGGAGAACTAGCCAACTGTACCTCCATCTTTCTTCTCCACTCGATGCTCCCATTAAAGCCTAAATATATATTTTTCACATGCCTGTAGGCGATTGTATGCTGTGTGTGCTTCACCATGAATGTGCATGTGGACAGGTCACGATAGAGCTGTCATGGGGCCCGCATGGGGGCCTCTTCCGTGGGGGGGTCCAGATAATGAGGAACAGGCCATTCCCTTGGATTCCTGCACCCCTGCCAACAACAGGACCCCCAGACCCTCACCCCCTTCTTTTCTCCTCCCTCTGCCTCCTGCTGACTCACGGGACGCTTTGACTTTCTTCCTCCTCACTCCCTCTGCCCTTTCTTTCTTTCTTTCCAAGTGGAACCTATTCTGTCCATTCTCTCATACCAGGGACAAGAGATGACAGAGAGTGAGGCAGTGTTACAGTTGGTCAAAAATACACGGTCATTTTGGCTAGGTTCACCTTTAGTTACCAATACCAATATTTTTCTTTCATCATTGTTAGTTAATCTCACTATATGTTTGTCCAGGACAGACTTAAACCTGGTTCACGTTGTTTTAGACCTGGTGAAGACCCATTTTGTGAAAGTTGCCCCTAATTCAAGGCTGACTGGATTAAACTCTTTAAAAAATACTTAATCCAGCTAATATTGTGTAAAAATGTCGAAACTTAATATATTCCACAAACAGTCCAGCCACCCTTCTGCTTATACTAGCAGTATTATTTTCACTAGCATCTTAAATTAAAAAAAATATTTTATCTATATAATTTATTTACATCAGGGGTGTCCAAACTTCTTCCATCGACACCACATACTGAAGTGTATACGGCATGGAGGGCCACATATTGGTGGTCAGTTCCATCAAACATTTAACCTTACGGCGACCTCTGTCTCACAATAAAATGTTAGTTTTTGAGGTTTTAGATGTATACAATTGTTAAATTGTTGCAGAGAAAAGTATCATGTCTTTTGATGTGTGCCAATTCAACAAAATGCTTGTGGGCCACTGAAAATTGGTCTGAGGGCCACATTTGGCCCTCGGGCCGCACTTTGGGCACCCCTGATTTACATTGTCACTATAATGAGAACAATTTAGTTCTTTGGCCTGCGATAGTACCAGAAACGGAGCGTCATAGAGGCCACTGTGATGGAAAGCCATTCAGCCACAGGGTCACTAAGAGGTCAAATACACACTGTAATCAAATTATTGTTTTTTTTCACATAAAACGTTACATAGTGCACCTTTAAATTCACCACAATAGCAATAAAACATATTTTAGGAGTCTGAAATTTCACTTGGCCAAATCTGGAGCCACTAGGTTTTAAAGAACAGACTTTACTTTATTTTTAAGTGTTTAAGTGTTTTTTAAATTGCAACATCACAATAAATTCAGCAAGGTTGATACTTTTCATCTTTTAACTGTTTAGTATCATCTCAAGCCAAAATTACAGTCAACGTTCAGCCCTCAAAACCTATACACTTTCCATTTATATCCCCACTATATCCAGCTCATACATGCACCATAATGTCTGCACGTCCCGCTGCGTTCTCAAACTCCACACTGACCACATCCCTTCCTGCCCTCCCCCCCACCCCCCCCCCCCCCCCCCCCCCCCCCCCCCCCCCCCCCCCCCCCCCCCCCCCCCCCCCCCCCCCCCCCCCCCCCTTTTTTTTTTTTTTTTTTTTTTTTTTTCCCCCCCCCCC
>OMNZ01016050.1:0-13010 GCA_900303255.1 Lesueurigobius sanzi
TTGGAATTTTAATCGATGATTGCTTGTCTTTTAAGCCCCACATTCAAAAACTGGTCCACAGACTAAAACTAAAACTTGGATTCTTCTTTCAAATTAAATCATGTTTGTCATTCGAGGCCAGAAAGAAACTTGTGTCTGCTACTTTTATATCTGTTTTGGATTATTGTGATGTTATATATATGAATGCCTCTAATGATTCCTTGCGTGCTTTGGACACTGTGTATCACGGAGCATTGCGTTTTATCACAAACATGAGGTCACTGACTCATCACTGTGTCTTGTACGCCCGAGTGGGCTGGTCTTCTTTGTCATTTCGGAGATTGAAACACTTGTACCTTTTGATTTATAAATGTATTGTTGGCCTTGTTCCTCCTTATCTGCAGCAGCTCATTGAGCTGAGGAGCATCAGCAGCTATAGCCTGCGTTCTCAGGACACTCTTCTGCTCTCAGTGCCCAGAGTGCGGACAGAGATGGGTAAAAGAGCCTTCAGGTTTGCAGCACCGCACTGCTGGAATGAACTACAGAAGGAGTTGAGGTTGAAGGAACTTGTGTCACTTGAGACTTTCAAATCTCTTCTGGCAAATCTTGAGTCAAGGTCTTTGACCTGTAGATGTTTTACCTAAGTGTATTATCTTGAAGTTGTTTTATTTTGAATGTAACCTGTGTGTAACCTGTATGTGAATGTTTTTGCCCCTGCCTCTTGGCCAGGACACTCTTGAAAAAGAGATTTTTAATCTCAATGGGTTTTTATCCTGGTTAAATAAAGATCAAAAAAAAAAAGAAAAAAAAAACATATCGTGAAGTTGTTGGCAATATCCAGCTCTAGTTAGACCATATACATTTCAACATTTTTCTTCAACCATTTGGCATAAAATTGCTACTAAACTGACCTGCATTGTCCAATCAAACAAAGTAAAAAGAAAAAACAAGAAGACCTGGCACATGAGTGAATGGACTAAAATGAGCATTATGAACAATAGCAAACCAGAACTAAATTCAAAGCCAGGACAAACACAGATTAAACTGGCCGTACAGACAGAACTAACACTGAGTACTAGGACTATGCAAGTACTAATCCCTCTCTAGAGCAGAATATACTGTAAATAAACAACTGCAATCAGAACCACCAATAGGGCTTGCACCAGCGTTAGAGGAACACTGTTACACTGTTTATCAATGCCACGCTGACGCTAAGTAAACATCGCTGTCACTCACACGACAAGCCTCATTCAATCTCAAAGACAAGATTAGGTATTCATGGCCAGATTATGTCCGGAGCACAGCTGTTCAGGATGGCAACATCTGGAGACGCCTCCAATGGGATTCTCAAACGAAACGTCCAACTGAGGAGACAGCCAAGAAGAGGCAATCGCAGAATGAGAGGCTTTACTAATTAAGTAAAAGGTTCCCTAATAACGCAAATCCCCGTTTAAACAACAGTAATAGGAGAAACTGCCTGGTTTTACTGTAAACAAATGCATGGAAAAACTTTGCAAGCCAAGAGCAATATGGCAAATGAATAAATAAATAGAAATCTGACTGATCTTGATGTTAAATTCAACTTTTTTTTGTATTATTATTAACAAATGTCTGTGCCTTTACTAATGGCCATTCATGGAGTAAATGTTTCAAAAACATTGTGTGTGTGTGTGTGTGTGTGTGTGTGTGTGTGTGTGTGTGTGTGTGTGTGTGTGTGTGTGTGCGCATTCGGATGAGCGTGCGAATACTGATGTGTGTGACAGTTCTGGGTGGGGGTGTAATTGAATGATCTGTCTTAATGTGTTTCTAATCTGTAAAGCGCTTTGAGCTGCATTTTGTATGAAAAGCGCTTTATAAATACAGTTTTGATTGATTGATTGATTGAAAAATAAATCTCATCTGAAACAACAAATGAATGCTTCCCACTTCAGCACCATTTAACGTTAAGAGATCACATTTTAATATTTGTTTAAGATAAAACAATGAGGTATTACTGCCATAGGATTAGACATAGACCTGACAATAAACATACCCATACTTAGACTGACCAGAGCCTGAATCAATCGAAACACAAACAATAAATGTGATCATTTAACTATTCATCCTTCCATCCTTTAAATTCCTTCATATGGCATCCTAAATTACCTCCAATAAAAAAAATGGTGGTATCTCTTAGAGACATGCACATGTGTAAAACAGCTCTGCCTTGTCAATCCTCAAGCACAGATTACAGCTATTAAAATATCCATCGCTAAGCTTTTAAAAGAGAGAAACGATGATCCCAGTGAAATCCAGGCATCGCTGTTCACATTGAAGGATTACTCAAACCGTTCGCTTTTAGTATTTTAACTCACGTCACGTGAAACCACACAACACGTGCTGCCCATAAATCGACACGAAGCAAAAGCATTAAAACAAATACAAAATCAAGCTTCGCTAGAAGGCAAAACCAGGACTGAACCAGGTCTAAATCAGAAGAAAACCTGAACAAAACTATGTCAGAATTAAACTTAGACTTAATTAGACTAAACTCCATGGTTCAAATGCCTTAGGTGTCTTCCTCTCTCATTTACATTAAGTTTAGTGGTGCCATAAATACCTATCGTGTTCCCTCTCCAAATGGCAGTGGTGGATTTCCTCCTAAATTTCTGCTCCATCCTCATCTCCTGCTCATGGGACAGCGGCTTGTCCTTGAAACCTTTGGGCAAAAACTACAAAACACACAGGAAAGAGAGCAAGATAAGTTTGATCTTGTTTACATGTTGGGAATAACTCTAGGATGGATAACTTCTGGATGGAGAAATTTACTTGTGACAAGTAAATTTCTCCATTGTGAGATCAATAAAGAACTATCTTATCTTATCTTAGCTTCAGGAGGTTACATTTGTACACAACGGCATGTAACCTTTAGACTCCATGTCAAAATAAAGAACTGGGTCCTAATCTAAAGAACAGACAGAACAGAGGAGAGTCAGAGTGCAACATTAGGCCATGAAGAGGAGTAGTTTGGAATAGTTTGAATGCTAGTACTTCATTTTAGGTATTTTTTTTTACTTTCCTTGAGTTTAGTTTAATACTGGTACTGTCCCGACCAAATAAACATACATTTACTTTACATTTGTAACGTGCTGCAAATGAGTCAAAGTTTGCAAAATGAGGAGAGTGATCTCCCCCTCCCCTCCTGATTGGACCAGAAAGCCCCTCCCAGTACATAGGAAAGTTCATCTCATTGGCCCACACGAATCCTGCAATACTGTACTCTAGCATCAGCAAAGGGACGAACTTCATTTACATTAAAATTCAGGCACAGACTGTCAATTATACGCATTCTAAAATAAAAATAAAAATAATGAAATGGTAAAAAATTGTAAACATTTAGTATTTAGATGACAATACACTACAACATGGATGCTTTCATAATTAGAAATTTTATGTAATTTCATGTTTCATGTGCATTTATTTCAAGAAATCGAGCACTTCACAAGTGCATCATCAGCTACATAACCAGACATAATGCCATTATGTTATTTGCATCTGTCAAGCAGTATTTGTGGTGCTTACTCCCCCTACAGGCCGCAATGCAGAAAATACAATTCAGATATAGTCACCTTTCTTTAGTAATTAATAATTAACTTGGTTTTGGCCGACTGGACAATAATACAAATCTATGAATATAAAGAAAGTAATTACTTCCATTCTCTTTCAAAAAAGCAGTATGACAGTGTAAACTGGCTAAAAGCATAGTCTAAGTTGAATATTGTATTGTAAAAAATATATACAATAAAAAAAAAAAACTATTCTATTAAACGGATGAAAAAACATTGTCCAGAACGGTCCACTCAGAATCTGGTCTATTTTTGTCTCAAGCTTTGTGCATTTTATCTTATCTGTGGAATTTGTCTCAGGAAGAAGACACAAATGGTTGTCTAACTCAGTTTAAATTCAGTAAACTGCTTTAGAAAATTGTCAAATGTGTAAGAATGGTACCAAACAACATAATAAGGATAATAAAATATCTCTGATAATGCAAAAAGACACAATTTGTAATACTAAATTGTAATTCAGCACTGAAAAGCTGTAACTACTGTATTTACCCCTAATGCTCGGTAGATTCAACCACATACAACCTATACAATAATATAAATTAAACAATGAAGTAATTAACAAATCATTATTTTATACCTCAATTTAGTACTGCAATAAAGATGATAACACCACCAATACTGCAACTAGTCACACCCAATTTAATGAATTGTCAAAAATAAAATGTACAACTATAACTCAAGTAAGTTTCAGTTACAGTAAATCAAGACATTAGAATTGAAAAATGACCATTCATGATCATTTTTGTCATGTACCTCTTGCGCTCCTGTTGATCCCAAATCATTTATCCCACAAACTGCTCCGTTTGGCCCAGTACTTTGGCCACAGTCTTCATCGCCTCCAAAATACTGCCCTCCTTCTACCTAAAATGTTCAACACTTTGAAGTCCAGCAGCTGCAGCACTGAGGAATGCTCTTCAATCAGTCACGTCCTAAAAGACAAAAGAAAGAGGGCGGTTCATAACCTCTGAAACCAGACCAAACTTACACCTCTAGTGGGGCAGTGGTGTGTGGTGCACTCTAGACAGGGGTCTCCAGCCAGCATAGTGTCTACATGAGCTTTATGGATCAAATTGACAGTATTTTTTACACCACAAAGTGTCAAGAATGTGTGATATTAGTGCAGTCAGTTGCCTCATCTAATGATATACCAGCAAAGTAATAAAATAATAGGTTTGGATAAAAAGAATACGAAGTCTAAACCAGGCATAGTTCACCCAGGAGGAAAACCCAGGCAACCGCTCTAAACAAAACAAAGAAACAGTCACAAATGTATGTGAAACACCCCCCCCTGACGGTCGATTAGAGAACTACACTGTAGTCAGGATCTCCAACTTCACAGAGTCAAGCTCTAATGGGACTTAGAGACCTTTCGTAAAAACTCTGAACTTAAATCATCATCTTACGCTCAACTTTCGATGGAATTATAAGTGAATTGTTTGTGCACATACTGTACATGCACAAATCTGTATAGTAATCTGTTCTATGAATACATGTATTTATTGGCAAATACTTTTATTGTTTGTACTTTGTTTTTGTTTCTATATTTTCCAAACTAAAATTTGCAAGCTGACGCAAATAATTACTATGGAAAGTATACACTGTTGGGGAGTGAAAGCTGAAAATGGCAAGAGCCTTACCATATAATCCCCTCATAAAGCTAAAGGGGTGATGAGTATGTGTTTAGCAGTGCATCTATGAAAACACATCCATGTTTTACTTCGCATCCCTGTTGGTGTCTGTTTATTGAAAGATGTTTGCCCTTAAAATGTACTTTTAGTTTAGTGTAGTTTATTTGATGTTTCATTATGTATTTATATACAGGAGATACAGATAGAGCTGTATACTTTTCATAAATTTTTTTAGTGAAGTCAAATAGAGAGTTTCAGTATGAGGGAGGGTAGTCATTGATAGACGGTTCAGGAGTCCTTTTCTCATAAAGTTCAAGATAAAGAAATGCAGACAATTGCTGCAAGATCTAGACAAATTTAGAGGTACAAGTTATGTCCTGCCTTAGGCCTACTGTGGTCCAGTTTTAGCCCCAATCTAGTTCTGGTTTAGCTCCTGATTTTCCCATTTTTAATACTTTCATCATTTCAAACATTTTAATACCAACAGGGCTCTGTGAGAATTCAAATTGTTGCATCAGAAGCTTAATTTTCTCAATTATGTCTTTGTTCATTAAAAAAAATATCATAAACTTTACACATCCTATCCCATCCTATGCTGTCGATAAAATTAAAATAATAAAAGAAGAAAAAAATAATGCAGGAACAACATTCTAAATTCTACCATAGACAATTTTTTTCTGCATGGAAAAAGCATGGCTTGATTTACTTGATTAACAAAAGAATACAGAAGTAACTGTAACGGTTCAATTTTAGTCAATGCCAGACTGAAACAGTGAGTCAGTGCATGGCATTGACGTGGTCTATATGTCACTGAGTTTATTCTGAGGTGGGCTGTTCCTCTTTTAGACTTCCTATGTGTTCAGCGGGGCTTTCGAATTCTGATCCTTTTAAAGTCAACAAAGCTCAAACTGCTCCTCCCATCACATAATCCCTCAGGGAGGACTGGAGCCTGCCTTCAACTCACTTTTGACAACTTAAAGAGGAGAATTAACTAGAAATTATATATTTTCTCTCTCTGATATTTTATTTTATAGAAATATAGGCTTTTGGGTAGTTTTGCTTGCTATTTTGGATATTTTTTCTAATAGCAGATTGATATTGCATGTGCTTTTCTGGGTATTTGGGCTATTCTGATTTGTAGAGATACAAAAATAGGATCTAAACAAAAGCCATTGACATTTTAGCACTGGATATGGTTATTGCTACCTTGTTTAAAGATCGGCAGGTTATATTTGTGAAATTAGTGTGATGATGAGTGAGATATAGGAGCCTTTACTTTGTTGTATATAAAATGGCAAAAGCAGCAGAAGACCCACATCTCGGCGCGGGCCCAGAAGATGACGAGGTGTCCCTAAATAGTGCTTCAGATTCCGACAGTATTCTCTCGGATGATTCGGTGCTGCCGGACCAGCCCCTGTCACCGAGGGCGAATGGAGGACCGGCATTGCGGTTGTATCAGGCCTGTGCCAGGAACGAGCCCATGTCTCTGCGAAGAGTCCTGGAGAGAGGAGTGACCAGAGAGGAGGTGATGGAGGTGGACATCAACGGATGGGTAAGAAATAGTTTTGGATAACACTTGCGGTTAAGAGTAGGATTTTGGTCAACTATGTATTCACATTATTTTCTAATGAGTTTTGTCACTCTAATTGTAATAGTTTGTGTTCACGTGGCATCACAACATTTTAAAGAGCCTGTAGTTTAAAATTGAGGTGGAGGGCAGCTGCAAATCTGATTGTGGTAACTATGGTAACTGTCAAAATTTAGTTTGCTATTTTCTCTGTAATTCCTGGGCCATTTCTCATTAAATAAAAACTGTCACAGTGTTCAATGTCTTCTCTGTCAGCACATACTGTATAAACTGAGGTCAAATTATTTTCTCATAAAGGTGTCCAAAAGTAGTGGCAATATTCAAAAACATGTGCATGAATGATGTAGAAAGGACTTTCAGCCATGAGAATAATATTGCAGGTTTGTGAATCCATTCAACCAAATTTAATATAATATCATACCAATCAAGTACAGCATTTGGACATTTTCTTTTTGGAAATGTATTTCAAAAACCAAACTCAAAATTCGGTTCAGTGCACAGATTATCACACATCTACAAGCTTTACTATTTTGAGGAAGAAGAAACTGCTAATACAAGAATCCCATGGATTTACAAACAGGTTTTAGACATTATGGACCTCTAGTATTGATGTGATATGATTATGATTTGCTTATTGCAACCATTCAAATTGCAATTTTGATTAATTGGGCAGTTTTAGTTTTGGTGCATTTTGAATATAATAATATATATGTCATTGGACTCCTTTACCCAACGCAATTAAATTTTTGTGTTACCAAATACACTGCAAAGGTTTGTCAAATGTAGCATTTATTTCTTCTGATAAAAGGTATTCAATTTCTGCTCTACAAACCAAATGATTCAAACAGTGAGAGTTATTTAACAGTACAGAGAAGGTAGAAGCCACAGTGCATTAATAACCAATGGTGGAGGCTAGGTAGTAGAGTGTTCACCCACCAATTTGAACATTGGCAGTTCAGTCCTAACTGTGCCGTGGCCACTCTTTATGGGCCAAACAATGTCCCACCTTGCCTCTAATATCTACAGTATGTACAATGGTCTATGAACAAATGCATGAGGGCCGCAAATCAATACTATCATTGGTCGCCTAGTCAAACTTTTTAGGCACAATTTACCAGATAAAGGTAAAAAGTAGAAAATAAAGACAAGAATGCAGAAATTGAATAATTTTCATCAAAATTAACATTGTTCTAGTCCACTTTGATGGATATGTTTTTGTAGGTGGTAGGGTGAAACTATTCACGACTGATCAAAGTAATTGTTGCAACCCTTGTTTGTGAGCACAAATGCAAGAAATGGATGAAAATTGTCCATGACAGTATCTGTACATCTATATGAACATTGTCCAACCAAAGTGAAAGAACAATCAACATAAAAAATTTAAATAATTCTTCCAGTAAAGTTTCACACAAACTGAGCACAAAATGAGAATTGAGAAACCAAGACTGGGCACTAGATAACTCAGAATGTGTTCTTAAATATTGCATGTGATTTTGTCGTTTATCAACAGAACGGTTTGATGGTGGCCTGTTGTAAAGGGTTTATAGAAATTGTGCATGGACTTCATGGCTGTCCGTTTTTAGACGTGAATCACCAGGACAACGAGGGCAACACTGCGCTGATGATGGCGTCTCACGCAGGTGAATCAACAGTGTGGATTTTGTTTAATTGGAAATTGGATTAGTTAGATTTGCCACTTTATTTTGTGTGCAATATAATGAGGTTAAAGGAAAAACCATGGCACTCTTTATGCATTAAAAATTGCTATTTACGCTTTCTAAAAGCCTTTATTTAAGGGGTGAATTCATTCCAAATTTTAATAACAGCCTTCTTCTTAGGATTGCTGGGCATGGTAGCTCTTCCTCTAATGAGAAGTTGTTTTGTCAAACAACTTCTTTATGACACAAGAGAAAAGCTATGCCCCCCTGAAGTCAGATGATCTAAATTTTATTAACATTGCACACTATTAACTTTACATAACAAATCTACATATTTTAAAATCTCAAGAGGATCTTGTACAAGTCGCATTACACTTTTGTTTTGGGAAGTGGATGCAACATTACCAAGCATTACTTTTTATGGCCATGAAGCGAATAATTAGGCCTACTTGGATTAAACAAAACAGACAGATCTTTAGAATGGGCTTACTAATCTTTATCTGAAGTATTTTGTGTTGAAAATTGCATTATATTTCAGACAATTGCATAAATACATATAAAGATGGTTAAACAGACACTTTATAGGCATATTACATCAATGTATTCAATGTTCATTTAAAAAAGGGACTTTCTTTTGGATTGCAAAATTGGCCTGGAGTTTTTTCCAAATACTTTGACATTTTGATATTGTGACAACACTAGTAACACTGTATCTATTCATTGTTATTGGACACCAACATACATAACAGAAAGTTGTGATTTATCATCAAGCTTGTATTGAACAAAATAATCACAAATAAACAATTCCTATATTCTCTTTACATACAGGTCATGTGAACACAGTGATGTATCTCCTGAACTACTACCCTGGAGTGGACATTGAAAATAAAGACTGCCGCGGCTTCACTGCCCTCATCAAAGCTACGATCAGCGGAAGAAATGATATTGTGGCAGCTCTCCTCATGGCGGGTGGGTATAGTTTGAATATGCAATGTTCACACTATATAAATCGATGTATAGAGCCATACGGACTCACAAGCCACTTTATTAGGTTCTAAATGAAAATCAAATTCGGATCAATCACGTAAATATGAATGGAGAAGTCAGCCCTGGTTAGTACCAAGTAAGGAAAGTGGTCACTGTTTGAGAATATGTGTGAGAATATGGTGAAAGTAGTGATTTTTAACTTCCTGGGCCCGTGTCCTCCGCAGTTTTTGCTTCCCATTTCTCAAGTAAAGAGCTCACCCCAGGGTGAACGACCATATGACCCCGAAGGCTGAACAAATGAGCAAAGCTCTTCCCACAGACTGGACAGCTGAATGGTTTCTCTCCAGTGTGAACAGTCAGATGTCGTTTCAAATGGGAACTCCATGGAAACTCCTTGCTGCAGAATGGACATCGAAATTCTCCCCCACTTTGTTGCTGTGTACTGTTGCCTTCTTGAGGCTCACTGCCAGTAGTCCTGTTTTCTGAAGTGACGCGAGTTCTGTGAACAAACATATGAGCCCTAAGTGCAGATTTAGAACTAAACCCCTTCCCACACACTGTACAGCTGCATGGTTTCTCTCCAGTGTGAGCCCTTATGTGCTGTCGCAAGAGGTAATACGACGCAAATACTTCACCGCAGATTGTGCAGCACCTCGAAAACTCTCCCTCACTACTGCTCCCTTGAGGCTCACTGGCTTTAGTCTTGTTTTCTGAAGTGAAGAGAGTTTTGTGAACCAAGATGTGACTCTGAAGTCCATTTTTAAAATTAAATCTCTTCCCACAGACAGTACAGCTGTAAGGCTTCTGTCCTGTATGGACTGCTACATGCCGCTCGAGTGCAGATCTATATTTAAACCCCATGCCGCACCAGGAACACACATGCTTTTTATCAAAGTCAAAACCTATTACGGGTGTGTTCTGGTGGAGTGGAGCATCCTCTGAAGGAGTCAGCTCCAGCTGCTCAGTCTGGTCATGTGGTAGTGGCATTGGCATTGACCATGTGTCTTCCTCTTCAGTTGCCACAGAAAACTCTAGAACACAAAAGTATGCCTTAGTTGATGTGGGCCTCAGTTCAATTAGATTTACTTTGACCCTCCGTGGTTTACCTGAAGTCTGCTCCTCTGTCTGTGGCCTGCTGATGTCAGTATGTAGTATAACCTCTGGCTCCTCTTTAACATGGCAGGGCTCAGACAAACCGCTCTCTGCTCACACACAAGTTCAATTACTTAAACAACATTACATGCAAGTAAATCAAGTCTATAAAGCTATATTATTAAACACATTAATGAACTGACTGAAATACTGTAGATTCAAAATTACATCAATGATGGTGCTAGACAACACCTGGCATTAGGCCTACTAATACATGTAGGTAATGAAACAGAATCATGATCAGATTTTGATTAGAATTCCACAGTTTCCTGTCACAGGACTGCTCAAATTAGGAAGATAAATAAATAATTGAGATTAAAAAAAGTTTTATATTAGGATTTCAAAGGACATTCACAATCTTAGAAACCCCTCAGATGTTTCTGTGCACATCTGACCGCCAGACAATCAATGTAATATGAGCTGAGTAGTGGCTTTATAATCCTAAAGTTCAGGTGAGTCAAGTTTAATAGCACAGACCTGTTTTGTGGACTGCGACTTGGGGCTGCAGAAGTTGGTTAAGGAGTGTCCGCTGTCTCTCGTTCTCTTCTTTGTATTCTGCGATCGTTTTCTCCAAAAGCTGAAATATTTCATCCGCAGCCGCGTTTAGGCGCTGCTTCACCAACTCTCTCAGCTGCACAGAGTCCCCGCTCATTTTACCGTTTGTTCTGCTTTACCTGCCACGACTAGATTGACCCAAAAAACAATGGTATTTTCCTCAGATCATTCGCGATTGAGCGGAATCCTGTTTACGACGCCATTTTGAAAATTTCGTGTCCAGGGATTATACTTCCGCTATAATCACTTCCTGTTCACTATCAACACAAAATTATGGACAAAATGCTTATTTAAAAATGCTTATCAAACTTTTCACCCCAATTACCGATCAACTCATAAAATATGTCTGACTTCCAGGTACCACCACAGCTAAATCTAAACTGTCTAAAACAGGCCAAACTTTTGAAACTTGAGTCAAGTACAATATGAGAACAGTTGTACTTACTCGTCCTTTTTTTCTCACAGACTTTATCTTATTAGCCCTGCTACAATAATAGCCCAGTTAGTGTGTGCTGAGCTGACCCTTCTTCAAATCTGCACCACGCTCACTCTCTGTTACTGTGACAGGCAATTATCCCATCTAAATATAATCTGAGATTTACTCAATTTGGCTGGTAGTAGATTAGCAGGTTCCCAGGCTATTTGTGGCTACAAACAGTCTGAAATTATGCAAGCCTTTGCAACACTGTCCAGCTACAGTATGGGAAGTATAGTAGACCAGTGGTTCTCAAACTATTCACCCCAAGTAGCACCTCATTTGATATTTGACCTTTCAAGTACCACCAGGACTAGATTAAGATTAAATTAGCACTAAACCAGGTCTAAAGGATCTAGTATAGATCTAAATTAAGTCTAATGGTGTAGAGACCATGTCTCATCATCATCATTCTTTATCTGGGCAGTTGGGTTATCTGCAGAAAAAGATATCCAGCAATAGAAAAGAGAGAAAAAAAAAAGCAAAACAATGCTCAAAAGGAGTAGGCTTAAGCAAGACGCTTATTCACGCCTACCCCTGACTTACTCCAATTTTCTGTGACTATTGTTTACATTCAGTTGAATTAATACCCGTTAAGCAGGTCACTACATATATAATACATACAATACACACTCATACCATACATACATAAATGTACAATGTACATTCCAATGTAAACACACTCATAAGAAAGTACAAAAGTCTTAACAGAATTACTATAACATAAATGGAATTCTCTAATTCAAATTAATAAAGGCTAAAATTGCCCCAGTGCCAACGGTGGTACACATACACTGTATTTGACCATTTAAAATGAAATGAAAACAACAACTCTTTCCTCATTATTGGGATGGTGTTTAAAAACATCAGAGGCTATGTGCCTATTGTAGTTCAGAAAGTAATTCACACCCTATATACAGTGGGGAAAAAAAGTATTTAGTCAGCCACAACTGTGCAAGTTCTCCCACTTAAAAAGATGAGAGAGGCCTGTAATTTTCATCATAGATACACCTCAACTATGAGAGACATAATGTAAAAAAAAATCCAGAAAATCCCATTGTCTGATTTTTAAAGATTTTTTTTGCAAATTATGGTGGAAAATAAATATTTGGTCAATAACAAACGTTCATCTCAATACTTTGTTATATACCCTTTTTTGGCAATGACAGAGGTTAAACGTTTTCTGTAAGTCTTCACAAGGTTTTCACACACTGTTGCTGGTATTTTGGCCCATTCCTCCATGCAGATCTCCTCTAGAGCAGTGATGTTTTGGGGTTGTCGCTGGGCAACACAGACTTTCAACTCCCTCCAAAGATTTTCTATGGGGTTGAGATCTGGGGACTGGCCTCTCCAGGACCTTGAAATGCTTCTTAGGAAGCCGCT
>OMNZ01016053.1:0-11379 GCA_900303255.1 Lesueurigobius sanzi
GCCGTCGGACTGGACTCGCTCTAGCCTGCTGGCCCCCACTCGTATCACTGTCATGGGGGTGGTGGGGGGCAGCTGACAGACCCCCACCCACCCCCCAACTCCATTCCAGTTTGACGCCACGGTGCCAGCAATCTGCGCGTTGGCAGTGGGTGGCCGTCCCGTGAAGGCATGGAGGTTTTGATTGGTATATGATGATGGAGTTATTCACGCGCCCGGAGCACTTTCATATGCGCCGGTGCGTTAGAGACGGCGATATCAGATGGTTTAAGGTTCCGCTCGGTCGCTGAACGCGCAGGTGTGGCAATGGCATATTTCGATAACTTTGTGTCTATTTCTGTCTCAGATTGTGTTTTTGTCAAGAAAAGTCCAACCAGATTCTTTGAAAGTTTGTAAATTTACTTGCACCCCAATTACACATCACATTTGCAACACCGAGGATATATTACATTTTTGTATTTCTGTGAGCATCTGAGCCTCAGTAAGTAGTTTGACCAGGTACACCAAAGATGCCCTCTCAGCTTTAATCATTCTCAATTTGACCAATTCATTGTAACCCTGCTAGAACTCCCATTAACCCCTGCAGCAGCTCCTCCTATGTGTGCTATGCTCTGTGTGCAGCTGCTGTAGTGATCATCATGAAAACTGCCATGAGGATGTCCTCAGGATAGAGGAAACGTTGGCATCTGCCCCAAAAAAGCAGAGTTGTATTGTTTATTATAACAATAAACAAATAATTACAGCACAAGCGCAAGTATTTACAACAAACTCTGCTGCATTATACTGTCTATTAGTTTTTGATTAGTTCTACTGGACGTATCAAAGATCTTAATTCTGGATTCAGTTAATAATGATTATTATTCGGTAGGTCTGGGCCATATCGTATATCGATATACCAGTATAGGTTTTGGATATCGTCGTCATTTTTTTATATCGTTGCGTATGCGATATGATTAACATGTGGACTCAGCTTATTCTGACTGAAGTCAGGAGCAGCCGCAGCGTGTTTCAAATGTAAAATGAATAGTAGAATGTATGTGTCCAGGACTCCCTTGATAAAGAGGCTCTTAATCTCAATGGGACTTTCCTGGTTAAATACATTTTTAAAATAAATAGGCGTAAAGCTGGGATTTTGAAATATTTTATCCTTTGTCAGTTATATTGTCAAATATATCATTATCGTGATATTATATCGTGATATCAATTTTAGGTCATATCGCCCTGCCCTATTATTCGGTTCATTAAAATAAGATAATTGGTAGTAGATGTTATCTGTACCTTTACATGTTTCAATGAGGAAACTCCCACCTGACGTGTGTGAAGTGTCTTTTATCAGCTGATGATCCCAGGCATGGCCAAGCAAGGCTACTGGATCTGTGGAGTTGGCCACGCCTGCCGCTGTGTAGTGGTCCCTGGAGTAGTGCTTTCCAGGTATGCCACAGAGCAAAAGCTCCCTTGTCTCTGTTGATTGAATGAGAGCTTCTGAGGAAGGCGGGAGTTTCCTTGTTGAAACATGTCAAGGTACATATAACATCTATTATACAGTACCTATTGTCTTACTCTAATGAACCGAATAATAATTACTTCTGCTGGATATTTATGTTGGCTCTACAATATGAATAACTAAAATGCAAATCTCATTGCACTGTATTTTAATCAAATCACCTAACTAATTTGTTTTCTTGAAACTTTTGCCCTCCTCTTTTGAACCCATCCTTCAAGTCAAGTTGATAGGAATATACAGTATAAACATGTTATTCCTGGTAGGAGGAGTGCCTGGAGGGAACTCAAACAGATATGGAGAAAACATGCAGACTCCAGAAAGGCCTTACCCATGTGCCCGGTAGCCTGGCGCAGAGATGGGTAAACTAAGTGGCCTTAATCTGGCCCACAAGGCATTAATCCTGACTAACACCTTAGATCAGTTTGAGAATATCTGCCATCAACTCTGATGCATTGGCTAAAAAAGGTGGCTGTTCTCATTTCCTCCGGTTACTCCAGTTTCCCCTAATGCTGAAAACATGTACAATAGGCCCGGTAGAGTGAGAGTGTGGGACAACGGAGGGATTAGCCCATGGTTACAATCTATCAGTCCTATTTGGAGTTATTCATTTGTCCGTGGACCACCTGATCTTCCTCAGGTCCATTTAAAACATTATGAGGGCATCAATAATGTTTGTTGTTGTTGTTTTCATTTATGGAAATAAACTGTAATTTAAGTATTTTCTTTATCTGAAAACTATTTGTGTTTATGTAAAATTCAAAATACCACTCTCAGGCATTTGGTGACATGCCACTCAACGGTATTCTTTTAAAACTGTTATGGAAAGAGAAAAACAACTATTTTCTGATTGTTTTTAAGTTCTGATCTAATTAGACAAGAAAAGTAAAGATTACACATTAGTGAAATTAGACAAGCTGTTTTTTTCTTTTTTAGTTCAATATACTGTGGAGAGATGCAGCTTTCGTCAAACCGCTGCAGTATTTTTTCCAAACATTTGCTTTTGTATCACTGAAATCTCACACCAGGGCTGAGTTTGGGTTTTTATTCAGTCCTCGCTCCACCGTTGAGTTTACCAACACTGTCGCCATCGGAAAAACTGCGCCTTTCTCCCAAAGCGGTGGATCACTGATCTATAAATGAGGTGGATACATGCTCTGATACGGTTGATGTGTTCAATACCCCCTTCACTTTAGAAGGTGGAATTGTGGGTTATCAGCATTCTCAAATTTATGGAGTCTAAAATGTTATAGTCCTTCATTTGACCTATCGATATAGTAATTATCGTGACAAGCCTATGTTTTTAAAGGAATCTACTACTGTTGACCCTAATCATTATCGTCATTTTCATCTGCAACCTTCATATCCTTCAACTTTCATATCAACTGAGTCTAATATAAGCTGAAAGGCCGAGCTCTGCACTTGATTCCAGTATTTGCCAATCATTTGCGCACTGGCATCGGGACGCTCCTGTCCGTAAGCCAACGCTTTGATGATGAAATGTCTGGAAGGACATTTTCAGCACGGCCCCCCAAGCGCCTCCAAACGCAGCCTGATGGAATGACAATCCACGACACCGACTCCCAAATACTACCCCTATCCCCGAGTTCACAAGGAGAGAGTCAAACACGCAATCCTCTCAACGCCCCCGGGCAGGCCGGATGTCGCGGCAGTCCCGGGGCCTGTGTGCGCTTCGGCTGCGGCACATGTGTGAATGCCATCGTCAACGGGGCTTTTGCACAGAACTCTCAGGATTGTTCAAACAAACCACAACAGGCGGTAAAAAGCCTGCTTCTCAACCTCCCGCCGAGACAGGGACAGTGAGCGCGCGAGTGAGAGTGGGGATTGGAATTTAATTACAGCCTTAAAGCCCTCCGAGTCCAATATGAGAGAGAGGGATGAGACATAAATCTACAGGGGTGCCTTTGTTTGTACGGCGACTACAACAAGAAAATCATTCAAAAAGCCACCGCAGAGGGACTCCAAAGTGTGGGGGAACAGCACTTTCAGAGTTTGATGGATGAGGAGCCGTGCTTTCAAAGACTGGCATTCACTCATTCACAACAGCTTTCTTTAATTAAAGTGTCCACTCGGGGTCTTCCAGTGGAAAACTGGGCTCAGAGAGACTGAGGGGAAGTGGTAAAAAAGACGTACAGGTCACTTAAACAACTTGGGAGTCATTTGTTTTTATTAATGGAAGGTTTTTCCTCAAAAGGATAGTTTGAGCTTTTTAAGATGAAACACTGTTTGAATAGGATTGTTTTTTTTTTTTAGAGATTTTAAACTTTTACAACAGAAATACAGTTGCTAGAAAAGGCATGTGAACCCAATGGAATTGGGTCACACAATGGGATCTGATCTTAATCTAGATGTGAGTCACATAAATACACACACAGTCCGCTTCAACTAATTCCTGAGAAGAAATTCAATGTCTTCACGTTTTTATTACACACACAAAAGTATGTGAACCTTTGGGTTTCTTAACTTGTGCCCTCCTATGGCAGAAATAACTCCAACTAACTGTTTCCTGTAGTTTCAGACCAGACACTAAAGAGGAATTTGGGCCATTTTGGCTTCACATACTTTTACTAGTAGCTGTATAAGAAAAATGCATAGCAAATTTCTGTTCATTTGAGGTTTGAGGAGTAAAAAGAGTCAAAAGTGCACATATTTGGCCATTATGCATTTGTGTTGACACAATTCAGAATTGTAGATTCTTAAATGAATTACTGTTTTTCATTCACTATTTTTTTTTACTAAAACATTGGTGAAAAAAAATCATTTGATGCCTTTTTCTTTGGGTTCAATGCTCAATAATTCAGAATAGGGATATTGAAAAATCTTAAAAAGTCAACAACTTTAAAATAATGTTAAATAAAGGTTTATTGTTTCCAGGTGAAAGTGTAAGTTAAGAGAGCGGACTGAACTTGTCTGCAGTGTCTCCCTTTTAAAGACAGACCCTGTGATTGTTGTTCTGAGAAAGACAGTACCAGAGAATACCTGATATGCTGGAAAAAGTGGAAAAATGAAAAATAATTTCCAGACCATTCAAATCAATGTATGACTAATTTGCCATTTACTTTTTATACACCAATAAACAAATTTGGCGTTTCGGATTAAAAATATTTCTCAACTTTTCGCCAGACATCTTTTTCAGGCCGGGATCATTTTGCGCTATGTTCAGGCCATAAATCAAATGTGACTCCGTTCTAATTATTCTTCAGTTCTAAGACTTTATTGGTCCGACTCAAGTAATGTGTTTGATGGATGACTGCAGAGGTGCACTGCAGTAGTTTTGTAGAGGGATCCGGAGAAATACTGTGTAAGATTAATCAACTTTGAAAACTAAGTTATAGCTTCGACTTTTTGAGCTTTCAACCGTATTATAATCTTCAATACTCATCAAAAACATAACTGGAATGGTGTTTTGTTTTATTCAAGCAACCTTTCCACACTCAAAGCACTTGATCTTGTGTGTGTTTGTCTCAACATTGTAATCCACAAAGCTCCTCAGTCATTTCATTAAGTTAAGCTGTAGTTGCCTTTGTTCAAAGTTAGTTTCCAGACATTTTTTTTAACTACAGCAGAATATAAACTTATGCCTTGCCCACACGGAGCAGAGTATCTCACAAAACGAAGGTAAGTTTTGTTAAACCTCTGACCAAAGTGAAGATCTGGGAAAACTCTGGTCATGCTTTTGCATATGGCCATAAATAACTGGGGTTTTGGGTGGTGTCACTGCCTGCAACAAAATGTACTCTGATGTTTACATTCAGAAGCAGCGTGGATGCCCTCAGCTGTGTTGATTTTAACCATTGTTCAGACACTTTGCTTGTTTGTTTTTACAAGCCCAAGTACTGCTTCACGTCGAAAAGCACAGGCGAAGGAGCACATTAAGGTCGGCTATTTTTCGCCATATCACCATTTGGCTAATACCTGCATCAAAGCGGAAATGAACTTATGCGGTTGGGGGTGGATGATTTTTTTCTTTTAAACAAGGTTGTGTGGACACAAATTATATTGTAGACTGAGGGTGGAAGATATTTGGTTTTAATACCCAGCTACATGTGGACCTTAAACTTTCAGTTGTCCATCAAATCTCTTCTAGAATATATACATCCATTAAAAAAAGAATATCTGGTAACTATTTTTTCTTTGGCTTGAACAGCCGGTTCAAGCCAATATCATGCAAGATGCACCCACCCTTTCCCTCAGCCATCCTCCACTCCACCAACCACACTGTTACAAATAGTTTGGAACTAACTCATTAACACCACTGTTAACTTATTCCTATTCTGATAGGTTTCATGCGTTCAGTGCTCTGAATATAGTCTAGGGCAGATATACTACAGGCAGCCCAGTGTTCCCGTCTTATCTCCTCCAATGTCAAGTGTTACTGTAGCATGTTACTACGATGCTTTTATTATCTTTGTGAAAGATGGGGCCATGTGACCTCCTCACATGACCGCTCTTCACAATTCAGGCCACCTGTTTCCTCTTCACTCTGTGTGCCCTGAAGAAGACCACGTTATTGGTCGAAACATGTGTCTAATCAAGGACTTCTACACATTAGCATAAGTGCCTCGGTCATAGCTGTTTTTAATATACATTCATCTCAAGTCAAGATTCTCAAACCAGTTTAATGAGCTTGAATAAAACATAATAAGCTTTAGAATCTTTAAAGGAATATGATTCTGTTGAAAATGTATGATTAAGGTTAACTAATCAAATCTTGGACCCATCTCAAGGCTGAAAGGCGATGTATCCTCTGCAATGTAGATGTTATGTAGATTTTGTAAAATAAACGGTCTGTGCTTCATTCAAAGTCACTGTGTTTCAACCCTTTTGTCATCGCATTGTGTTGTGTCTAAAAGAAATGCTGTTTGGCAGAAAAGTTATTTTAATACACTGATAAAAATATATATACAGTATACAGTATATGTTTAAATATAAATTGGAGCATTGAGGTAAAAGGTACTGCATGAGGAGTGCTTCAATAGGCTCAAAAAGATCTTGGAGAAGTGTGTGGTATAACATGAAGGTGCTCTCAAAGACACACATATGCACAAGTAGAAAAAAACCTTGCTGAGTCCGTACCGTGTAAACGTAGAGGTAGTAAAGCAAGAAGTCCGAGGCATTGAGTATGTAGGAAAATAGACTTCATCAGGGCTTCGTATCAGGGCGTATTCGTGAGTGCTCATATTTCTGTATCTAAGGACTTTTAGTCTATTTTTCTACATATTGAGTACCTGGGACCTCTACATTTACACGGCATGGTCTCAGCAAGGTTTTTTTCTGCTTGTGCATAAATTGAAGCATATTATGGATTACACTGATTGATATATACATGTTTTTGGTAAGGATAGTGGAGGTCACGGCTTAAGTGTAACTACTGTATTGCATATTTTCATTTAGTCTTTAAAAAAAATGTAATTTTGTTTTAATCCAGATTTACTCAAACAGTAATTTCTTATTTTAGTTGAGTATTAGTCAACAAAAATTGCATTTTGTAATTTAGTTGATTAAATCTAAAATTCATTTTAATTAACCTGCCATTTCTACGATTGTATTCAAACATTTAATCATATCTCTGCTTCATGGAGCTCCTCCACATGGACCAAGCACAGAGCTGTTCCTTTGGCGGTGAATTGAGATAATAATGAGGCTCTTTCAAACCGTGCCACTGAGGTTCACATGTTTTTAGCCGTTTATTTTCATTTTTATTTAGTATTTGTGAGTCGACAAAAATATCTGAAGATTTTAGTCATATTGTTTTAGTCTCATTAACTACTTTAATTTAGTTTGTCAATATTATGCCAAATATTTGAACAAACCAAGTCACCACTGCTGTCCAGATCTTTATAAAAGCTCATTCTTAAACAAGCGATTTCACATTCAGTACACATTTTGGCAAGTCCGCCGCTTCTGTATATCACTAAGAGTAAGCCGTATGAGAAAGTTTCATCAACTGACAAAAACATAAGTAATTTTATGGGTCGTCCGGCCAGAGGGATTTACCTGATTAAGTATTGAAAAGGTTTTGTTAACTCTCCCAATCTCGCAATATATTACTCAAGGAGCTGAGATTCATGGCTAAAATCAATCTGCCTCTTTCCACATTGCTGACCATAAACGCAATTCCCCAATGTCTAGGAGCGAACATGGATGTACTTTTACAAGGAAACCTATGGCCTGTGATTAGATTCAAAGCTGCTGGGGCTGACACATCAAGGGATTTTTTTTCCGGGCTGCAGATTGGCCCGGCCAGAATCTGCAGAGTGAGTTAAAAGTCGCAGGCCTGCTCCCAATCCATTGTGTGTGTGTGTGTCGGGGTGTGTGTGTGTGTGTGGGGGTGTGTGTGTGTGTGTGTCGGGGTGGGGCGTGGGGTGCTGGGGATGAAAACCAGATTGGGGAGAAAAAAAAAAAAAGAAGAAAAAAAAGACCCATAGGCAGCTGTCTGTTTCTGACTGCTTTAGTAGAAATGTGCAGCTACTTACTTTTGAAATATGACTGAAGTTGTGCATGTAACATCACTCAAAAGTTTCTCGTTAATGTTTTTGGTGAGAGTTGGGACTTTTTTTGCATGCGACATGTTACTAGATAAAAAAAAAATAAGACCAAATGGAATTTTTAAAAAGAGCAAGAAAAAAAAGACAGACAGAATTTAATTTCTGGCTTCATGTTCAGCACATCATAAAAATGTATATTCAATCCAAATGTATTTACAGCGTGTCCATAAAGTCTCTTTATATAAAAAAAAAATATTACAAAGGCAGTTGATAAGATATCTTATTCTATTGCAATCAGTGTTTATCAAAGTCTGTAATCACATTGAAATTGTGTTTCAGGTGTCCTGTGTATCACAATGTGGATCACGGTTTATTGAGACAAAATGGGATGTGCAAACTGACTTTCTATGGCACAGGTATCAAACACAAATGTGCGACTTGTAGAGCACAAATTTCTGAGCATGTCCACAAAAAAAGTAAGTCTCTAGGCCATTCCTGTCAGGAGTTATGGATGTTTAAAGAAATAACCAAAATGCTCACTCCAGCCACTAGGGGGCAGCCAACATCTAAAAAACAGAAGGAATTCCACATCTGTCCATCAGAGGGCACTGACACTGTACCATTATGAAAGCGACAAAAACTGTTCTGTCACTAGTAATAAAAGTGTTGTTTTTAGTGTTGGTGACACAGACTTGTACAAGAGTAAGCCATTATTATTGTTTATTAGGCTACAGTCCTTATTTTAAAATGTGCTGAATTATTACAATGCTAATCATATCATTCATTTATAGAAAAAAAGTTTCGTCAATAGTACTTTCGTCTTTACAATATACAGTATGCGGCCCGCAACCTGCCATCATAGGTGAATTTGGCCCTTGACCATGAGTCATGAGTTCTATGCCTGTTCTATGCCTGTTCTATGGGGTTATGTGGAAGATATTGTGCATTAAATAAAGATACGGGACATTACTGACTGATGCCATTGATGATGCTCTGCAAGAAATCGAGTACCGTCTGGATGTGCTTCGTGCAACTAAAATGGTGCCGAGGCGTGACATATGAGAGGGAATAAAACGTTGACAACCACTGATTACAATTCAACAAATCTGGTGAAGATATCTTATACTGCCTTTGTAATGCATTTTTAAAACTGTAAAGAGACTTTATGGACACCCTGTATATTATATATCTACTTCTTGATCAAAGTGCTGTATGCAAATGTGGGGGGGAATAAGAGATACAATAATAATAATATAGAATATACAATAATACATGATATGATCAGCGACTCATTTAGAAACAAACAAAAGCATTTCTTTATATTCATTCTGTTACATACAGTTTTAATGTTGGCTAAAATATTTTATCAATTTTAGTCATAACATTTTGCTGACTAAAATTAGACTAAAAAAGTAATAAGACTAAAGCTAAGACCAAACTGTCCGGATGTTTTTGTGAACTCATACATACTAAACAAAAAGGAAAATTAAAAATTATTTTTTGTTTCAGTCAACTACATTTTAGTTGCCCAAAATTAGACTCAATTTTTACTAAAACTAAATTACATTTTCATCAAGATTAAAACTGAAACTAAAATTAGATTAAATATGTTAAGACTGATCACAAAGTTAACACTGGTCACATACAAAAGTACATAAGAACTGGAAATTGTTTAAGGAGGAAGCATTTTCCAGCACAAAATAATTTTTCTCTTGACCCTGTTGTGGAAAAACTTTCACATAAGTAACCGTAGCCAAATGCAATTTGGGCATTTTTTCTTTTCATCTTTTCTGGAGAGCAGCAATGTTTTGTAAATGTTGAATAACATTTTATTTAACATTTACTATTAAATAAAACATTAAAAGTTTAACATTATTGATAAGTGCATCAAAACATTTTTTTTCTCATAATGTGAAATAGATATGAAATAAGCAAACCCAAATGCTTTATTTTAGTCACAGATTGGACAAATGCACCAATATAAATTTTGAACATAGCAGTAATAGTCGTCTTGTGCGTGTGAACTCCACCACATTGTGTAGCGTTGAGATCACACACTGGATTTACATTGTAAATGTAAATCCAGAGAGCTTCAGGCGGCTCTGTGTTTTTGATATCCTGCAGTGAGTAAGCACCAGAGGGAAGTCCTGCATTAGCCCCTCTCCGTCTCCGACACGCGTGACAGCCCAGGGACGCTCAGCGCTGCCCAGCTTCGCGACACTCCAGGCCGCTCCAGTGTGTTCCTGGGAGCGAATAAGCAGCAGAAGCAGACTTGTGGCTCTGACAGGGGGGTGGGGCGTAAATCCAGATGTAGGTCACTGCCAAAAAATTCCCAAATCCCGGTGTTCTGGGCCAACGGGGAGGCTGCGAAACCTTGGTCCGTGTAAATAACGTCAGCGAATCACCCCCTACGATCCCGCTCCGTGAAGGATCTGGAGACGTTTAGGCAGAGACAGGCATGAGAATCCAAACCGCATGTCTTCTTCTGTTAAGCTTTCTTAAATCACTTCACCGACACTGAAACAAAGTATCAGGGCCGCAATTCGACGAGACACAAGCAATGGACGCGCAGGCATGACGTTCTCACCGGAGAGACATCGGTGTATCCAGCGCATGATTGCTTTTGGCATCTGTAACATTCCTACAGAGCATTTTGGAACTGACTGCAGTCTCTTAGCAAATCGCTTCTAAATATTGTAATTTTGTAGGGGAGACGGGGGCTGGTTGTCACATAGCTTATTATAGCCACACAAGAGAGTGCTGTCTTTTGGTACTGATATATAAATTGTGTCTTGGCATCCTTATTCTCATGTAATTATAATTTTCTAAATTGACCAAAACAAATGAGGAAATGAGGTGAAAATGTGAAATTTTGGTGCCTTTCCCAAACTTTCATGGGCTAATTAGACCTTGTCTGAAGTTCTAGATTTGATTTGAGCTTTTTTTTGTAGCTAACACGCTAAAGCCA
The DNA here is from genome assembly GCA_900303255.1 of Lesueurigobius sanzi. Classification (NCBI taxonomy): domain Eukaryota; kingdom Metazoa; phylum Chordata; class Actinopteri; order Gobiiformes; family Gobiidae; genus Lesueurigobius; species Lesueurigobius sanzi. Next base: position 10,976 of record OMNZ01016053.1, read on the forward strand.
TATGTTAAAACCAGACTAGCTTACAGTGTTTGTAAAGTGGACACTAAAGTTAAATGTCTCATGGATTCAAGGATTGGTTGCCACATGTGAAATGTTGTACCTAATATGCTTTGATCATATTAATATTAACATAGCTTTTGTAGAGGCATTTTGGGTCATTGTTTTTCAGCTCAATATAATGTACAGTATTTTGCTATTAGTGGGAGGAACATTAGGCATTGATTTTTCGAGTATTAATTTTATCCCAAGAAACAAAAGTTACTCTTTTTCCCCAAATTCACATACAGAAAACTCCATTAACCTCTTAAGCCCTATAGTCCCCAATAATGGGGATGCGCTCTCAGATACAGTAACTGACCTACGTGTTTTATGCAGCAAAATATTCCAAAGTTGCAAATTAGTGA
>OMNZ01016054.1:0-16624 GCA_900303255.1 Lesueurigobius sanzi
TAAAATTAAAAATTATAATAATAATAAAATGTACAATAGAACATTGTAGTACAAATGGTAATGACAACAAGGAAGTAACAAGATTATAGAATATAATAGGCATGTTTAATGTGCCTTTAAAATACTGTAATTATGACAATGACAATACTATGACAGTGTTCAGCATGATATGATTAAGAAAATAATTATAGAAAAGATGACTCGCGGTTGGTATCTGTAAATATCTGATGGCAAATATACTGTATGTAATTGACAAACTCAGGGATATCTGATGTCAATGTAATGTTTGGCTGTATGATTTCGAAATGCAAATGTAAATAACTTTGAACGAGGTAGACTTTCCTTGCTTCAGCCTACAGTAACAGTAAAAAAAACGAAGAATGCTCAGATAAACATACAAACAAACAAAACAAAAAATAATCTTTTGGCCATTGTTCATAGAATATGAATGATAGCACAAAAATCTTTCTTTCCACTCATGGTTAGTGGTTGTGTTAAGTCCCTGATCTAACGTTTACATGACCTTCAACAACTGCCAGGAAAATTGTTCAGGAGCAAAGAAAAACTCACTTCAGCTGAAACACAGGACTCTGACAAAATGGGACTCTCTGTTTTTTCTCTATTAACTTTTGATCAGGGACATTTGGCTAGTTTCTCTAGTTGGAAAGCATAAACAAACAGGTTTTTTCACAATAATTGTCTTCACGTAACCACTAACCATGAGTGAAAATTAAGGCTTTGTGTTATCATTCATATTGTATGAAATGCATTTGTTTACATACCCTGACATTCTGCCATGTGTATGTAAACTTTTGAGCACAACTGTACATTAACTACAATCCTAGGTTTGACTTTAACTATTTGACACAAACATGGGTGTTCCCGAGGTCTTCCTCAAACAGCCATGCACAGCACACCGCGGCTGCAGCGCTCACAAAGGCACCAGACAAACACCTTCGCCTCAGCTTCATAGGTGCAGACAGGACCACACATACTGTCCCACACACTCCTGTTTGGAATGCTATAAACATTGATTTTGGTTAAAAGGCAGATTTCGGAGTGTGCGAACATGTGCTCTCAGAAGTTTTGCTGAAAGGGAAGGAAAGTTTTAACTGCACATGTGGGCCACCAGATTGGAAAGACACTGATACACAACTAAATATTTGGTTCATAAAATAGGAAAGGTTTACATGTACAATGAACTAACGGCATTGCTGAGTCACAGATGAGATCGGGACAAGACAAGAATGTAACTAAATGCTTTCATAAGGAGGTCTACATAAATCTGTTAGCAATTGATGTCCTCTTTCACAACATCTATAAATCTCACTGGTCTTCTAAATAATCCTTTTATCGGGTAAGCCAGCATCCTTTTGCAAATGTTTCCTCTATATTCTATCTTTAAAAACCATCTCAACCTAGTCTCTTGGTCACTCAGCCTGAAATATTTTACCTGAACCATCCCTCTGATGGATTCAACACTTTTATGTGCCACTTGAAAAACTTGTCGTGCTCCACTGTCTATTGTACATGTTTAAGTGGCAGAGGAGACAAGAGCACCCTGAGGTAACCTACACAGACATGGAGAGAACTAACTGTACACAGAAAGGCCCCACCTGGCCTGGGAATCAAACCCACGACTAGGGCTGTGTACCTTTGAGAACCTGGCGATATGATACATACCTCCATACAGAGCCCTCTCAATACAAATTGACACTGTTCAATACAATTCAATAACAAAACATGGACGTAAAGCTCATTAGTTAATCCATATCCACTTACTCAAAAAACTGAACTCAGTGTATTATCATTTTGGTTAAATGCTTGCAACATGAAGTGTTCAGAATAATTCGGACACAGTGTAACTGATCTCAAGGTTCACAATACAAAACCTTTTACATTATTCCATGATTTTGTCCCCAGTCTTGCTGCCGTCTAACACCTGGGGGGAAGAACGATACTAAGAGCCACAACATCAATACTGTATCTTTTTTAATTTTATCAATACGTATCTAGGTAGGTATCGATATTTTGAGCACACCAATACCCTCGACTGAATATTGGTATTTTTGGATCCCTTCATTGTTCCTACATTACATTTGTAAAAACAGTTATAGCTTCAGAAAGTATGGCAAAAGTGTGTTTTGGATGCTTGCCATTTCAAATACGCATTGGACATTTATTCAGACTCAACAATAATTGAATATAAGAAAACATGCCCAGGGCTTTAGAAGATAGAAGGTTACGAGAGTCACCTGACCACAAAGAGAGCTATAACCATTGATTTACAGTTTGACTATTACAGACATTACATGAATTATTATTTTTGCATGACTTTGGCATAAAAATACGAAACGTGCCAGTTCAAAATATGCCTGTTCTATTTTTCAGCGATGGTATATTTGCATTGAAATAGCTGAGTGCGTTCACATGTGTCTTTTAATGGCCACTGTCTGTCTGACCAGCTGACCACCGTCTGGGAGGTCCCTCCACCAGTGTGGTCAAATATGTGCCGACTCGAAACAAGGTGGAACAGTGTGTGTCCAGTTCAGATATTCATCCCATTCTCCATGTTGCTTGTTTGTACTGCATTGTAATGATTATTCACATAGTAATTATATATGTTTAGGGCCAAGCAAACAGACTTATTAAAACTGATAGAGGATGAGATGAACTATGCAAGAACATGCCAGTGCCTCAGAAGCAGGGAGTTGCCCAGCTTTTCCCACTTGGGTTCCTCACAAACCCAGCCCAGATATTTCCTGGTTCTGACACCAGCTTGGCTCTAAAATTCCCTCCAACATGTTGAGCGAAACAAGACGAGAATTACTCCATCTGTGTGCTCAAGTGCAAAAGAATGAATTTCAAGGTCTGGTGACGCAGACTGTTAAACTTTAGGGAGACCAAGGGAGGGGAAAAGATCCCACTTATTTGTAGCAAGTCGTTGGAAAACATGGTTCAGGGCACAGATGTTTGGGTTGGTGGCAATGTTTTGTAGCTGGTTTTAAAACACAGTGTCTTGTGTGGAACTTTATGGCCTGTTTTTGAGGTTGTGTGACAATAAATTTGAAAGATGCTCCAAGCAGACTTTCCTTTCAAACTCTATTCCAGTCATTTTTAAATGGCCAGGAGCAAAAGGTTATAGGGGGAGTAGCAGCAGTTTGAAATGTGAGTTGAATAACATAAATGAAAATGAAAGTATATATACAGTATGTATGTATGTAAATCACTGCACATGAGGAGAAAATTATTTGGAGGGCCTTGAAAGGACAAGAGTATGTACATAAACAAATGGACTACACTTGCAACACATGGTTTAATTGACATGAAAAAGAGTAATTGGTGCTGTATGGGCTTTAAACACAATTGATCAGAAGCCCGTGACTTACATTGTCTAAGCATGAAGATGTTTGGGTCTGTCATCCAGTTCCTAAGCATCAAATCTGTACCACAACCTCAAAACCTTGCACAGGAGGAGTTATAGCTGAAAAGAAAAAGAAAACACAATTTTGGTTATAGAAGCTGATTATTTAGTGTTCAAATTTCAATTATTTTTGCATGATGTTCTGCCATCCATGCCTCACACATGTTGACCCCTAGTTGCACAGATCTGTTTTGGTTTCCATGACACAAGCGAGGCCCCACAGCACACCGGCTCTGGACGTGCTACAAACACAACCCACTGTGTAGCGCTGTGTATATGCCCACCTCTAAACTTGTATACCCGAACAGACGTCCACATGTGTGCATGTCTCTCTCTCTCGCACACAGCCCCTCGCTCGACCTGACTCCGCTCTGCTCTCTCTCCCTGGGTGGTCCGCGCTGCAAATGTTTATGATCTAAACCAAGCTAATCCAACTGGCTTGTTGCAGTGAATTGAGAATGATTTACAAGACGTAGCGACACAGCCAAAGAGGAAGGAGAAAATCAGACAAAACCATGGGGCTCCATTTGAAGTCAACTCTGTGACTAGGCCTGTACACAGAGTCTTGGTAGGTCTGTTTTTTATACTTAAGAAAGACAGACAGTTTTGTTGAATACCAAAGAACTGTTTGTTACGTAAAACTGATATAACTGATTAATGATGTTACACCAATGGAAGTTTAGTTTGGATGAATGAATTCGATCTGAAAAATAATACAGGAATCATGTAATGAGGATTAAATCTGGTCTAGTTTGGATCCCTACAATTATTGCTCTTTTATTTTATGACAACACAGGGGCCATTAGTTTGAAACTCCAATACTCCATGAGATATACTCATTTTAGTAGTAATAAATACCAGCGTTTTATGTGTTTGTTCTCGATAGTCAACAATCACCACAAAACAGAAAAGAGGATTCAAGTCAGATTTTGCACTACAAATACACTAATGAATTCATGAACTTTTATATGTTTGTCAAAAATATATATACATTCTATTTTATGATGGGAGAGGGGATGCCATCTGGAGCACTGACAGCACCTTCCAAATTTTTGTAGTTAGTTTGAAAAAGCAGAAGAAAGAATGGTTGCTTTTGTACTGCAAGTAATGGGTCACTTATTGGAGTAATACCCGTTAACTCAAGGAATTAAATGAAATGACTAAACATGCCTGCCTGGCATATTAGCCTACTGTAGGCAGATTAAGTGTACTGTATCTTCCCATCAAAAGAGCGATACAAACTTAAACATAAAGAAACAAATTAAAATTTCCCCCAATTTGTATAACATATATGATAATGAGCTGCCAACACTTAAGCCATATCATAATCTTGATATTTTTGCAGGATTTTTTTTTTATTTTTATTTTTTTATCTTAGCCCAAAAAGACAGGCTTGTTTGTCTATTTCTCTTCTGTCTCTTCTGCTCTGTGCTTCCTCCCTCTGGTTTCCAGTGAGCAGCAACGAGCAGTCAAGCTCATCTCCTGGCCAGAGCAAACAAAACCAAAGCCACATTCCCCAAGCTCAATTTGCTGTTACGTCTCAGCTCTGTGAATTGGGAGTTTTCAAGCCTGAAGAATGGAGGAGAAGCTGGGTGGCTGCTAATCTGGACTGTTCACACCACGTTTCAAGTGTGTGTGCTGTGTGCACTGAGCTGAGGGCGAGAGTGAGTGTGTGAGAGCATCTCTGGACTTTTCCCTGTAGTCTGTAGACTGCATATAACGGCATTAAATTATGTTCTCTTGAAATAATACTCAACAATACGCACGTACTACGAAATAAGATGTAAAAGGTTTTGACGCAAGGCATGAAAAACAAAGCACAGCAAACTCAAAATGAAGTCTTTGGCGATGAAACTTTTGAGTACGCATTGAAGGTAAACTTTATCATCATAGTGATTCATCTTCATAACGAGACTTATTCATTGACATAATTGTTTGTGATATAGTTAAACATCATGCTTGTGCATGTCAGCTTACCTCACCTGATGCAAGCGCCTTTTTCCCCGAGACGGAACAGAATAAGCAGGGAAGTAGTTTCTACACGGACTCATTTCACCGAAAGCACACAGATGTCATCATCATACGCTGCGTGCTACTTTCATTAAACAGGATTATGTCAAGCATTCAGCGATACTTTTTCAGTTTACTGTAATGAACTTTGGATTCGGAATTTAATTTCTTCCTTTATTGATCTAGATGATTTTTATAGAGATCAGGACCGAGAAGCTGTGCTCGATAGCTCTATGGTAAATGTTAGCAAAGTGCTAACAACACTGACAGCAGCAGCAACTATTTACATCCATGCTCTCGGATTGCTGATATCTTCATTGACAGTCTGTTAACTAGGAACAAGGAGAGAGTTTGGCAGGTATGCACTCATGTTTTATAGCTGTAAATAAATGTTTGTGTTACGAACTCTTCTGTTAGCGTGTAAATCTGCAGTCTGTAGATGCAAATCATCAGCAGTCATGAAATAAAGTCAAGAAAAAGTGTATTCTGCTCTTTGGGGTTACACTGTGTCATTTATATCAGTTGTAATGTGGTTAATAATTACTGTCTTGATTTTTTCAGCAGACACCATGGAGCTGCAGGCAGTGCTGATGGCAGCTGGAGGGGGCTCTCGCATGACTGATTTAACCTACAACACCCCAAAGCCTATGTTACCTGTTGGCAACAAGCCAGTTATCTGGTACCCTCTCAACCTACTGGAAAGAGTGGGATTTGAAGGTAATACATTGTCTTATTATTATCAACACTATGTTTCATACAAACATGCATTTTGTTGAGGCTCATATAATTTAAATGCATTTCCGATCTTTTGTCCTAATGTTAAATTGCACATCATTATTATTATTATTTCTCAAACCATTTCTATTCCATATATTGTACATCTATTACACATTGGTTGTTTTTTTCATCATGCATATAAATGTGAATCTGATTTAAGTCTGTGAAGGGTGCAGAAGAAGTATACATTTGACATTTTGTGTGAAGTCCCAATGGCATATTCAGGAAAGTTAATTGCAACAATTTTAAAAATCTATATATTTTTTTCTTTTGCCTACAGGCTTTATAGAACAGGGCAATATTTCATGAAAGGCAGTGACGAACGGCAAGCTGATTTGATAGTGCAGCTTAGTTAGCACAATATCCAATATAAGTGCTGCAATCAAATCCATTTAGCCAACATTTAGCCTCTCCATACGTTTTATGAATTACTGAGTTAAATTGGTTACAGAGTATAACTGCTCTAATAGGAGGAATTCAACTTGAAAGTTCTGCTCTTTTGGATAAGGGTAACCAACAGCAATTATTCATCAGCAACAACAAAAAAGTCCAAAAATGACATTGTTTTCATACTTTCGTCGCTATTCAATATTGTACGTATTTACTTGTCGACATCTTCACCTGCTCTTACCCTTATGAAATAAAAAAAAATTCTCATAAATCTGGACTGGTTACTCAAATTTAATCCACTTCCCATTTTCTATACAGTTGTTTGTATACAGTCTGATTTATTGTTTGTAGTAACTCTGAATCAATAAAAAAATACTATGCTACTAATTTACCTTCCAACAGCTTGTCATCACATTAGACATGATCAGGTCTGCATTTCCTGTCTGGATTTACCACCCACATTTCTGCCTTTTTTGGTGCAGTGAACCCAAAGTCCAGGATCTGTGGTCATATAAAGGGATTTGTTGCTGTGTGCTATTTCTGCCAGTAAACAGGGCTGTTATTATGAGCGCCTGTAAGCCCTGACTGCCCTAAATAAAACTACCTTTCTATACATAATCATCCTGTGTGGCCAGATTTTTACAGTGTGCTGCCAACTAGCCAAAACCCTGCAATTTGGTTTTACTAGGCTGACGGAGCAACGGTGCACAAAATGGCCAGTAGAACACACTTTATGCAGACAAAGCTAATTGGACACGGCAATGTTTTTGTTTTTTTGCCTAAAATCTAGATGAGGATATTCCTTATGTAATATCAATCAATCAATCAATCAAAACTGTATTTATAAAGCGCTTTTCATACAAAATGCAGCTCAAAGCGCTTTACAGATTAAAAACACATTAAAACAGATCATTCAATTACACCCCTACCCCAGAATTGTCACACACATCAGTATTCGCACGCTCATCCGAATGCGCATGCACAGACGCACGGGCACACGGACATACACACACAGACACACACACACACACACATGCAAATAATTTCTGCAAATAAAAGTATATGACTTGTGACTAAGTTTAACAAACAGTAGGTTTGTTGCTATTTAGGCTATATTGGATCCATTGAAAAGTTTTGTGTCCCTAAGTCTTGTGTGTAACCTTTTATGTTTTCAGAGGTAATTGTAATAACCACCAAAGAGGTCCAGAAGATGATGAGCACAGACCCTAAAATAAAGGAGGTCAAAATGAAGCTTGATCTAGTTTGCATTCAGGAAGATGGAGACATGGGAACTGCAGACGCTCTCAGGCACATCCAGCAGAAAATAAAAGTATGTATCAGTATCAATCTGTACAGAATTTGGTGAAAAATGGTCATGATGCAACTATGTTTCAATCTAATGTTGGGCAGAAGTCGATGGTAAATGGTAACGAGCTGTTGAAGTGCCTCATTTCACCTTTTTTAAACACATAGACATGCATGGCCCCTGTGCTGACATGCTATCCTTGACCTCCGATACTGATTTCCAGAACCTCTCTGTATCCTGCTCGCAAATCCCTCCATGCCTCCTTCATCCCATTCTCTCTAAACATATGAGGTCATGGCGAAAACTCAAACTCGCTGTGTTGCCAGTTTACCCAGTGCACCATTTATTCTCATCCCTAGTCAGTGCACATCTGTGCAACATTTGTGAGTATGTGAGAGTATATTGTACCTCTGTACATGCCATACTTTTGATAAACCTCTTGTCATCTTGAAAGATTTGTAAATTCTGCCAAGCTGAAAAGCAAGCTTTATATATACTGTTAAATATTGATGATAGTTTTTGACTGAACTGTAATTGATGAGTTTGAGCCATTTGTTTGCATCCTTCCCAGGTAATATATGTGCCATAACTAGATGGATATTAGTTAAAATGTAATGATAATGTTTTTGACGAAGGTATGCATGTTTTAATCAACACGCGTTACATTCTTCTTTTTGAATTGAGCTCCTTTTTCTCTTTAAAAAGGATTCATCAAAAGCTTAAAATGCCACATTTGTTGTGACAGGTGAGTTAAATATTTTCTCTCTGCCATTTGAATGGGTCTCTTCACATTCTTATTATTGTCTTTGTTGAATAGTTGCGTAGCGTAACCCCACACACGTACACTCTTAGGCAGGACTAGCTCCAGCATGCTTCCATTGAGAATAGGCCAGTTCCTAATCCTTTGAGCAGCCTGTTAGATTAGAGGCATTGAGTTACACTCACCGACACACTGGAGGGTGACGAGTGAAGCACCGTAACCGTGGCCTGCTAAATCCCAGTGCAGAAATCACTCAAACTGTCAACCTGATGCATGAGTACAGTATAGACATACATGCTCACTCATCTCCTTGCATAAACGCACTCCCACAAAGGGATTTGGTGTAACCTCTCAAACAAAATGCTTACAGGAATCACTGTACACTCCAGCTAGGCAGAGGAGGTCATCTTTCTTCATTACTGAAAAGGGAGATTATGAGTGACATATTTTATTTTCCCCACTCCTTAAACAGACTCAAGAATGGAGGGATATTTCTCATTGTTGCGTTCTAATCCTCAGCAGTGAATAAAGCCAGTATAAGCACTTCTTCATGCGCCTAAAGCCACTACTTTTATTATCATTGGGCTTAATCACCTGGCAGCATATGTGTACGCAGACCCAACAGTTTTATAAAGAGAAAACAGGTTCAATTCCAGCTTAAAAAGGAGGTTTTGATTCATGTTTGCAAGTCAAATACAGCTGGGTCCGGTCAGTACAATAGTCTTATTTAGTAGTTGAGGAAAAAAAAAGTCATTTTTTGTGTATTTCAAGTTTCAACAGTAATATAAAATAAAGCAAAGCAAATTTATATTGAATTTATATTATATTAACTTATGGCAAATACTAGTGTAATGTTTTTTACAATAAATAACTTACCATGTAAAAAATATGTGGGAAATTATTACGGTCTGTGTTGCTATAATTTTTGAATGTGACCATGTTGGTGTTATACCAGTTCTTCATATTTTAGCAGACCTTGTACTTAAAGCCTTAATTCGTTGTAAATAAATACAAACTAACCATCAATTTCATTATGGATGTAGCTTAGATTGTGGGCAATACATCATCAACAAGGCCAAATTGTTGTTTGGAAGGTATGCCAATTTACTCCAGTGTATTTTTTTGTTTTCAAACAATGAAAGAGGGAATGTAAATTTGAAATTCTTAATTGTGATACAAGCTTCCTATTCCTATCTTTCCATTTCTAACATCCCCTTTCTTCAGAGCTTAGTTTATATTATAAGCATGTTTCACAACTTTGAGGGCGCCGGCTTCGGTAGGCAACATGAATATTTTAAATACATAATAATAGTAAATAATAGTTCTATGGTCGGCAAAAACACTGTTCACAAACGGAGCATTGCCTCTCTGGCGTTCTATCAGAATTGTGACTTAAATAAATGGAGCTACATGTCTGAATGCATCAGCTGTTGCCTACTATTCAGCAAAACATCCGAAAATTGCACAAGAAAACGGTAACGGCAATCGCTCCTGTAACGGTAATGTAAACAAGAACATGCATTTGACAGTTTATCACCTGTTAACGGTTGATAAAAAGCGCAGAAGAGTATTTGTTCTATCCCTGTGCCAACTGTGATATGTTTTTTTGCCTGAAATAAATGAAATTACATTTTTTTTTTTTCTTCTGCTTTTAAAAAAATCCCAAAACTAATTCCACTAAAGAAAAAAAAAACGGTAAAGGGCCTTCAATTTTGTCCAAGTCATGACCAATCATGTATAAAAACAAGATAAAGTACCTTTGTCTAAACCTATAGCACCTTGGCAACTGTTGTATAACTTTGGTTGCACAGTTCCTAACACTGTCTCAAAACTACTTTCTTCTTTTGATGCACTGTTCTGAACTCTTGTGAATCAAACTCTTATCAACACAATTATTTATATAGACACACTTTCTTGTTTTTTTTGTTTCACACAACACATTCATTTTAAGCCAGGATTCACAGACTGATTTCCCAAACTAATATATTCATGGCTTGGAATGGCTGTTGTAGTTCAAAGCTGGCCCATGGTGAAGAACTTGTGGGATTGTTTGTGCGTGTGTGGTCCTGACCTGTCCAGAGATGGGGACTGTTGAAAGGACAAAGTGTCTGTGGCTCTCCAGCTGACTCCACTCTGCTGTCGCCTCAGCGTGTGTGGGAACATGCAAGTGTGTTTCAGGACGCCCTCGTGTATATGTGTGTATATGTGTGGGATGGGGAAGAGTTGAAAGGTCCCAGAGGCTTGGTGTTGGTAGATCTCCTGCAGACATGCATTCAATCTCGGGCCGCGGCAGTTTCCTGTCGCCAGATTCGGACCAGGTTATGATCCCGAGTTAGCCCTAGGTCAATTGCACGAACTTTGACCCTTATAAAATCTTTTCTTTGTCATAAAAGAAAAGTTCTTGACTATATCATTTCAGATCTGAAGGATGCCACTGTTCTCTCTTTACAATCTATTCACTACAGCGTTGGGGCATCTGGCACTAATGGTGGGATTAGTCTCCATGTTGACAGCTCAGATCTGCACACAGACAGATGGATACCGCACACAGACATAAATGTAAACAGGAATACACGCTGAAATGGTGTGCCCGTGAGGGCCAGTTAGGCCATCGAAAGACTGCATTCCTCTGATCATTGTCCTTATTACTACTTAGCAAGTTTTTAATGTACAATGTGGTGCCCCAAGAGAACTTGAAACTTGGAATATCCACCAAGATATTAGACTTACAGTAGTTTGCAATAAAGGATGAAAAATGCTCTTTGCATTACCCCTCAACAATTCACAATAGTGACAACTGGCTGATTATATGATATAAAATAATATATAGTAATATTCTAGATAAATTAATCTAACGACATGTTCTTCTTGCCTCAAAAACCTTTACCTTTTGAGAAAATGTCATCATATTTATCTAACTTGTCAACATACCTATCAACTAACACAGCAAGTCTCATCAGAGATTCTGAATATGCAATATCTAGTCATTGTACTTGTATTTTAGCTGTTTCTAAAAGTTAGTTTTATACGGCTGCAACTAGCAATTATTGTGGTAATCAATTAATCAGCTGATTATATTTATGATATATCGTTTGGCTGCAAAAGGTACATACAGTTTAGTTTTTATTAACTTTTTGCCACATGAAGCTAAAGTGACACAGAGGACATGTTGATAGAGTAATCTGAAAGATAATGTCAGTAGGATGCTCTCATGTGAACATGTCATTCATCATTTGAAAGCACAGAACCTCTTGAATTCAGTCTGGGATTGTGGAAGCGTGAGAGAGTCCTTTTATGTTTATTTCCAAACTGGTTTTGCCATAAGATCTGCCAACCCTCAGAGAGCTGGAGATTTATCTAATATTTGGGGACCAAGAGGTAAATTATTTACAAAAATAAAGAGACAAGAGACAAAATAGTTAAAACAATAAAAATACAAAAATGTCTCTGTCTGTGTATAAACTAGAAAAGATTTGATAATGGATTACTAAAATATTTGAATGGTGTTCATCTTGTCTTCTAGTTACTTTACTGCACAGTTTCTTTTATATCTTTATGATCTTGTATGTGTTTCTGTCCGCTAGGAGTGTCTCCATTTTTCCCTTGTATGTCTTCTTAACTTAAACAGTAAAGATTACTAAAATAATTGACAACCATTTCAATGATCGATTGGTCAGCCCTACAGTTTTAAGATGCTACTTTTTTGTTCTAAATTGAGGTTATTCAAATTGTAGGCAATTGAGTGCCGAAACCAAATATGGTAATGAAACAGTCAGAATGTACCTATCAAGTTACTGCATTGTACTCCATGTTGTGATTATTCTGAAAGAAACTTTGTGCTGACACTCTGGCAACCCTGCATACCTTAAACAGAAAAAGAAGACAGGATTTATTGCTTACTGTCAAGTCTGTTTAGGCAAGTGTAACACAGAACCTACAAGTGTGTACGCTAGTGCTTTAGTTTGGCAAATGTACAAGTAATACTACACTGCTGACCGAGACGATCACTCCTGTCGTTCTGTAACTTTGAAAAGTAGTGGTTTACATAAAGCGTTGTTACTCTATACTGCAACTCTTACCTTAAATGCCTAACTCGGTGCACCAATGTGTTCTTTTCAGACGGACATCTTGGTGCTGAGTTGTGATCTAATAACAGACGTGGCTCTTCATGAAGTGGTCGACCTGTTCCGTGCACACAACGCCACCGTGGCCATGTTAATGAGCAAGACCCACGAGTTCACAGAGACCGTCCCGGGACAGAAGGGAAAGAAGAAAACTGGTACGATACTTCACAGGTCATAAGGTTGAATAGGGTGTTAACACTGCTCTTTAAATATGAATATTATTTTCAGCCGAGCAGCGGGACTTTGTAGGTGTGGATCATTCAGGCAAGAGGCTGCTCTTCATGGCCAATGAGGCAGATCTGGAAGACGGGCTGTCTATCAGGAAATCTATAATGAGAAAGTAAGTCTGGCTGAGTGTAGATGTGTCTCTGTGTTTGTGGATTGTAGATGGATGTGGGGTCATGCTTTATTAAATGAGCATTTGGATTAGGTGTAAGTGGTACCACTAGTTGCCTTTTTGTGTGTTTGAGCTTACAAAAATGCATTTATGTGTATTAAAAAAAACTTTTGAAACGCCACCACACACACATTTTCTTCTGTGGTCACAAACTCATCAACCCGTTTTGTTTGCCGTTTATAAGATTTCCATTATGTGTGTTGCTAATTCAAGTAAAATTGTGTAACTACATAAATATTATACCAAATAGTGTGGTGTTCCTCAAATAGAAGTTACCATTTAATACAGTTTGTGTGTGGGATTCGAGTCATAGGAATGCTACTCTACTCTAGGTGGGTTTTCTCTCTGAAATGCTTGCGTATGTGCGAGCGGGTGTTTTGGAAGCTCGTAAATACTTCATGGAGCCAAAGCCACTGTAAATTCTGGCCAATAAGAGGAGGGGGGCCGAGCAGCTGCATGCAGGTTTTCCTCCAAATATACACACACACACACTCCCATGCAAAGCAATGCTTACAAACACTCAGAGAGGCTTTGAAGGCAACCTGGAGGTCGACAGTGATGGAGAAAAAACACTCGCACATGGTCACTGTTATGAAAACACGGCATCTTTGGAAGATTCATATCCTATAAATCATCTAGAACCATTTACAAACAAAGTCAAAAACAAGCTGGTGGTTGTAATCACATTCTAGAGTCTCATATATTTCTTTGACCTAGTATGGAGGATGAAGACTGGCAAGAGATGAATGAATTAATAAATTACAAAATATAAATAATATAGTGGTAATAAGGAAGGCATGGAAAATGAAACGCATATGTAGAGTTCACACTGATTTTGTTCGCTCTCTTAGTCACCTGTCCTCTCAGTTGTGTCCGATCATATCCTTGACAGAAGAAACCTGTCTTTAACCACTGACCTAGAGGCATGTAGCTCCAGCCAGTTATTTAACGCTTATCCAGATACTAAGAAAACTAACTCATGAGTTTAATGTGAAGCAATTTCATGTTCAAAATTAAAGGACTCTCTCTCTTGTAATTACATTGTGCTCTGTGTGCGTTTCAAATGTCACTTTAGTCATTCCCGCTTCGGCTTTTCGGTTTTCAGTCTATAACCAAAAACATGTGATGTGAAATGTCCTTATTCACACCTAGAAACTGCAGTGTTTGAGAGCAACAGCACCATTAAAATGTAGCTCCTGGAATTATATTAGGCTACTTGCTAGTTCAAAAATCCCTGCATCACATTGTTGAAGGCACTGTCAGAATTTGTAAAATAATCTCCTTGAGGTGTTAGTTCTGAACTTTAAGCGGGAACTTGCTAATGATGGTATTAAGAGGGATTCTGCAGTCATGGTCTGCAAGGGGAAACTGTACCTGATGTAATCAAAGATGTGTGCAGACCTTTGGTAGTCAGCCATTAATCTCCCTCCTCATGAATCATCCCTGATTGCAGACAGATCTACTAAAGTGTTGTGTCCTTTTTACGCTAAACTCAGCAGCTGTCAGTGTGACGGGAAACCTTGTGATGCTGAGAAAATATGTTTGCCTCGTTTGGGAAATGCAAAGCTTGTAAAAGTGTCTGGTCTTTAGTGAATTAAGCAAAACAACACAGGATAGAATAGTAGGTGGGAAGCCAGGTTTAAAACGTAATATGATCAATTATGTGTTATAACAAATGTCTTTTTCAAAAAAACACATCTAGCACAGTGGTTACCAAAGGTTTTGGAGCCCTTGAGGCTTTGGATGACCAGTCGCATACCCTCTCCTGTGATGCACCTGAAATGACTCTTCTTGAATAAATAAACTCTTATTGAATTGACTTTATTTCATTAATATGATGACTTTACACATGCTTTTTATATTGAAATCATAGTCTAGGAATAAGCTATAAAAAATATACCATTGGCTGACAAAAATACTAAAAGAAAATGTTGACTTTTTGTTTTGAATAATTTTCAAAAATAGACAAAAGAATTCTGCTTTTGTCACTCATTCTGATTATCAGCCACAGGTTTGGAGCTGCCCCCTCTCCTTAACGCAGTGGTTCTCAACTTGGGGGTCGCAGGATTATTCCAGCGGGTCGCCAGATCATATTGAAGGCATATTTCCTATGTAGTTTGAATGGAAAACGTGTGCAATGGGGCTTGTGAAACACCAACAGTCATCATATTAGGAGTCGTGACTAAAAAAGGTTGAGAACTTGTGCCTCTCCCTCACTCACTGTCAGACCGCAATTGGTAGAGCTAATCTCACGCGCTGGTTTAAATGATTGTTTGTGCAAATCTCATTTATACACGGTACATTACAAGCTTGTCACATAACTCTATACTGTGATAGACAAAGCAAGTATCCTCTTTGGCCATGGGTTGAGCGGCCGAGGAGGAGAAATAAGTAGCGGCCCGAGCTGTGGTTCATTTCTTTTGCACCGCGGATCAGAATGAGCAGAAAAGTCGCGTTGCGAATCGAAGTCTCCGATGGGTCTGACTGATAGGCACTGGCTCCTCTATCACGTCTGTGTCAAAGCCGCAGCCTTGTTGTTTCACAGGTTCGGCGTGGCATTTAGGTCCAGAATGAGCTCACGTGCAAATGAATTAGAGGAATGTCAGCTTGAATGCTGTACTCTGTAGTTGAAGTGTAGGACGTTTCGCTCTTCATCCAAAGAGCTTCATCAGCACCAATTAAACACTTCACCTAGAGAGTACAGATGAAGACTGAAGAATCTTTGCCTACGATATTTTAGCTCCAAAATGTCTTCGTCCCTTGATGAGTTTTCCCCAAACCATTCTGACCTCACTCCATATTGTGGATCAAAAGCTAGTCAAACATTTATAGTGCTTTGATCTCGTATGCAAAGGGTGACACACAGTGATGGAGCTTTCTGGGTATTCCCATAAACTCTATTGCACACACGGGACAATGGTGTAAGAATATACATTTGTGAATTGCCTACAGAGCATGTCCACACTGAACGGACATGTGCTTTTATACTTTTTGAGTAAAATAGGTTCACTATGGAGCACACACGGTTTGGCTTTCAGCATCTGGTTGTAAAATACGTGTAACCGAGCAGTGCGTCTGTCACAGAATAGTAAAGCAGTGAAGACGAAGTGTCCAACTGTGGATTTTTATGTTTTCACAACTAACTTGCTGGTGATATAACCGAATACTTTGTTGTGACAGTATCTAATCGTAATGCTAATTGTACTAATGGAGTGGTTGCCTCACAACTGGATGGATGGTCAGCTGTTCATTAAGATAAACACACTAACAAAACATTTGTAAACATTTGACCAATGAAGTTGTTTTGTGTCGTTGTGCTGGACACTTTTCCACTTGTGTGAAGTTCCACCACAATGTCCAACCAATCAATTACTCAAAAATGAAGTGTACACAAATGAAGCACAAACAAATGACACCATTTTGGTCTAGGAGAGTG
>OMNZ01016056.1:11941-35069 GCA_900303255.1 Lesueurigobius sanzi
TATATGTATATATTTCCGTTTGTACAATTTCAACATGAGCAAAGAATTTCTTATGAGAAAGATGCTCAAAAGGAGTAGGAAGAAGTTTTAACTTATAAAACCCTACCCCTATTTGATACAACGGACAACTTTTGACCAGTCAGGGTTAGGGTTAGGGTACTCATGTTCCCCCGTCAATAGAAGTGGGGGAACACCGGGCCCGGGGAACATAGGTACAGAGGGTCTGGATCTTCCCAATTGAGCTCCGTTATCAGGTGGGAGGGGTCAACTCCTTTTAGAGTTCAAAACCATTGGATCTGATTTTACCCAATCACTAGCCTGGCTTTAGCCATCCGTATTATCATTTCCTGCATATGCTTGACGTCACCTACAACACCTGCCTCCCGCTCGCTGAATGGTCTGAAGAAATGTAACCGATGTATCGCAGCCACTGAGATCAGACCCAGACTGTAACATGTAGGAAATAAGAATTGACTGGAGTCTATGGATGGAGGCCAGGCTAGTCTAGACCCTAATTTTTGTATTTTTGACAAACTTATGCTGTAAAATTAGTTGAGCAATATCATGATTTTCCAAGAATGTTTGATTTAATGCCAGTTTGAATTCTATTAAATGCTTTTTAATGACATTGAAGGCCTTATTTTGACACAATTCATTTAATGCTTTTTAATGTCCCGCAGAAACCCGGTATGATGCACAAGTTTTCTGTTAATGTTACACATTATGGAGAAAAAATACTGTCCGTTTCATTCCATTTCGGCACATAACAATCAATGCAAAGTGCGGGAAATGGAGCTTCATATTGTTTTAATAGCGCGCCATCAAAATAAAGGCTTACACAACTGTTGCCTTACATTGATATCTTTTATGGGTGTTTTGCATTGTTGTTCTCCTCACATAACACCCGGCAATAAATCAGAGCAAGGTTTACACAGCTCCGGCCTGTCTGCAGCCACAAAAGCACCAAATCCACACCGAGCTACACTTTACAGCTGAAGGTGGAGAGGCGCACTTAAATCACAGTGTCATAAGTCTACACGAGTGAAGGCTTTAAGGCCCTTATATATGGGGGACTTTGAGTGTGAAACATGAAAGATGATACTGCTCAAATGGGTCTGAGTGTACTGCCTGAAAGTTCAACAATTGACTGACTCATACTGCTGATCCTTAACAGTGCATGTGTAATTGTGAATAGTAAAGCAGAAAGGAATGCAGAATAATAAGTTGTTTGAGAACTGTGATATACAGTAGATGA
The DNA here is from genome assembly GCA_900303255.1 of Lesueurigobius sanzi. Taxonomy (NCBI): domain Eukaryota; kingdom Metazoa; phylum Chordata; class Actinopteri; order Gobiiformes; family Gobiidae; genus Lesueurigobius; species Lesueurigobius sanzi. The sequence continues at coordinate 13,197 of OMNZ01016056.1, forward strand.
ACTTGAATTAATGGTTGCTAAGTTTCTCCCTATTGAACAAGAGCATGGTGTTGTCTGTCGCACCTATTTGGAGTTTTGTTGCTCACAAACAAATGCCTCTTTTGGTGATGTCTATAATGTTCCCGAATATCCATTTCTTAAAAATATCACAACTTTCAATAAAACTGATTTTAAAATAATGTATTGATGTGCAGTTGTGCTCATAAGCAGGGGCGTTCCACCAAATTTTGGGCCCTGGGTACAGACTATCTTGGTGGGCCCCCTGAAAATTGGACTCTGTGGATAAAAATGTAGCGGTATAAAGTAAAAAAGTACAAATTATAGGTACTTTTACTTTACTTAAGTAAATTTCAGAGCCTGCATCTGTACTTTCTACTCCACTACATTTTAAAATTGGGTTAAAAGTAAAAGTATTTTATTTTAAAAGTGACCTGTGAAGAACTGGTTTAGACCCAGTTTAGACCTGGTTTAGTCCGGATTTAGACCTGTTCTAGACCTGAGTTACTGGTTTACTCATTTAGACCTGGTTTAGATCCGGCTTAGACCTTGGTTAGTCCTGGTTTTGTCCTGATTTAGACCTGAGTTAGTGGTTTACTTGTTTAGACTTTACTTGTTTGATTCAAAAGATAAAAAAAAAAAAAAGGCCTGTACACTCTTAATACTTTTACTTTTTACAGTGGATACTTTTATACTTTTACTTAAGTAGGAATTTAATCTGATACTTTTATATTATACTGATTTATACCTGATTTTTTCCTAGTAGTGGAATGAAATTATTTTTTCCTCCTTAGTATATTGCAAACTCAGACATTTCTGGAAATAATACAGTGCATCTACATACAGCATGAAGCATTTATTGTCAATTTCATGGTTTGCAGGCTAGTTTTCTAGCATTTCTGTGACTATGACCCTATAAAGTGACCCCGCCAGTAGCTAAACGTGCTCTAAGAAGAAACAACATTAAAGAAATGTGCGAGTAAAGTTAGGAATGTGTTTGGACCACATTTTGCTGGCTCCCACTTCCATTATTTGTAATTAAAAAATCGGGTTTACTGCCTTTAAGTAAATGCTTGGTCCCGTATCTGCAATTTTACTGAAGTAAGATTTTAAGTACTTCTCCCACCACTGAAAAACTGATGTTTGTTTCAAGATGCACAATATGTAAACTTTTGATCAGGGACATTTGGCTAGTTTCTAGTTAAAAAGCGCAAACAAACAGGTTTTTTGACAATAAATGGCTTCACGCAGCTACTAACCATGAGTGAAATAAAGGTTTTTGTGTTATTCATATTCTACGAAATGCATAAGTTTGCATACCCTGACATTCTGCCAGGGTATGCAAACTTGAGCACAACTGTATATTACTTTGAAGCACCCATTGTTTACTCCACCTTATTAGGGACACCTTCAAATGTACAGTACATGTAACCGCAGGCCTCTGTGGCAGGTCCTCCATGAGTGATGGTTATTCATGCCTCTGCCCACTCGACTGTGATGCCTTCAGACCTCCCACTGCACATGTCACATGGAAGATCACAGATATTAAATCAAATCTGAAATGGCGTGCCTCAGTCTGGAGCACAGCATCAATATGCTGTATCTACAAACTTGCCCTGAGGACTCCACGGTCATGCAAGTATGATGCCAATGCCACTATGAACTGGTGAATGATAAATGGCTATTGTGTATGTCAATAAACAGGAAGTCCATATCAGAAGTAGATTAACACATGCTTATGATTATTATATATTTTTTAATGTCTCAATGTCTTACTACCTCATTTTGCTGTATATATTATAGCATTTTCCAGGTTGTGTTGCTTTGTCACAAGCGCACGTCAACTGCAAAGTAACCTAAAGTTTGGAAAAACCTAAAGTTTGGAACCCTGTAGTCCAGCAAAGCAGCAAAAGCCTTCATAGAGTTGAGCTGATACCTCACTTCAACTTGAATTTGTCTGTGATAAATTTCATGTGACACCATTTCAATCAAGAATACAGCTCTTTTGAGTCATGATGATCCAGCTGTCTCAATGGATCTGACTTCATGATATACTATCCACAATAAGACAAATGCATGTATTTTATGTGATTAATTGGGTGATAGTTTACACAGGCACAGACAGATTAAACGTCTTTAAGTTTGCAGTTTTAAAGTCAAAGAGTGAGGCTCAAACTGCCAATAGCAGACCTGACTAACTCTCTCAAGGGTGTTGCCTAAATCAATGTTTCCAAACCAGGGGTACGATGACCCCTAGGGGTACACGAGAGGTTAGCAGGGGGTACTTGGATTCATTTCAAACAAAAAAAAAAACACATAAAGTCACAAAATAAATTGTATTTCTGATTATTATAGTCAAAGAAAAGTTCAAAAAACATATAACTGTGAAGAGTGAGAGTTTCAGTGTATTTAGTTGTCTTTTTTTTTTTTTTTTTTTTTTACTTTTAATTAGGAGTTTTAGTCGTTCACTTTCTAACTAATCAACAAAGCAATCGAGGCAGGGGGTAAAAAAGGTTGGGAACCACTGACCTAAATAATGGTTTATTTAGCATCAATTTTGTCCAAAGTACATAAAGGGGTGAACAGATGAGCATTAAGGTGAGAACAAGGGCAGAGAACAGCTTAAAAGAGCGATTAAAAAGTCAAATTAAGTGTGAAGGCGCGACGACGGAGCAGAGGCGGGGCTGAGGGATTGGGAGGACGGGAGGAATAGTTAAGAGTAATAGAGGTGAGGGTTGAGGAGATAAGAGAATGGACCTATAGCATTGGACAGATATAGAGCTTCAGGCATGAGAGAGGCGTGGAGCTACTGCCTGCGGAGCTCATTACTGCTTATCTGGACGGCCGACGAAGTAGTGTGTGTGTGTCGCTGTGTGGCTCCAGCGCATTCAATTTACATTTTACTCCAGCGAACGGCCATAATTCAAGATGAATGGTGGAATTGGATGAAGTGGGTGTGGTATCCGACCTGTCCCCCTGCGGCGGAGAGTTACTGCGGAGTAGCACTTGGCAACCTTGGTCATATTTATATCTGGGCGTAATATACAGATGTGGCCAGTGGTCTGTCACGTAGAGTGATGCAGATTACATCCTTGAGTGTTTTAGTTCTATAGTTTGATTTGAATAGACCCAAAATAATCTATATATTCACTGCTAATGTCAAGATTATCACTATTCACGTAACTATATGGTTGGTTGTGGTTGGCATGTGTTCATTACTTATCGGAAAATAGTTTAAATACTTTCATGCTCACCCAAAAACTGGAACTCCCCCTTTAGAGACCATTCAAAGGTGTAAAGGTGAGGAAGGCTTTATTGTGTATATTATGTTTAGATTTATAATTCATGAAATTTCAGTTGACTAAACCAGTGTTGAAAAGTAAAGCTGGCCACACACTAGAGGATTTTTAGCCAGATTTTTAGTCTTTCTGAGGTACTTTTACTTTACTTAAACACATTTTATGTTGAATACTTTTTACTTCACTACATTTTAAAGACTGTATCTGTACTTTCTACTCCACTCCATTTTAAAATTGGGTTAAAAGTATTTTATTTTCAATGTGACATCTCTATGATGAACTGGTTTAGACCTGGTTTAGTGCTGGTTTAGACCCAGTTTAGTCCTGGTTTAGACTTGATATTGTAGTTTACTCGTTTAGACCTGGTTTAGATCAGGTTTAGACGTTGGTTAGTCCTGGTTTAGACCTGGATTGATTCAAAGGGTTACTTAATAAATACTTTACATTTTAGAGTGTTTACTTTTATCCTTTTTCTTCAGTAGGAGTTTAATCTGATACTTTTACTTAAGTAAATCCATGGTCCTGTATCTGCACTTTTACTCAAGTAAGAATATTGAGTACTTCCACTACTGACTAAAACTAAATTGAATTGTGTCAAAATGAACACTGTGGGGTCTTTCAAACTACATGTATGTCACTGGAAGCTTAGATCTTGTAGTCCCTTCTGCTAATTGTATTTGCTATTCATAAGTAATAAATATACAGAGATTTAGTCATCGTTTAAGTCATCATTAACTGCTTTAAAATTATTATTTTCATTTTTGGACTCCATTTAAACCGGGAATACAAGAACCCTGCAAAAGGCCACCGCTGCACACTCGCCACTGCGCTCTTCCGAAAATCCTCCCCGATGCCTTTTACCCACATATCTCACCTCTTTTGCGGTCTTCACTATCAATCCGCGAGCCTCCTCTTCACCCGCTCACACTTCACATCTCTCTATCCCTCCATCCACGCCCTCATCAATCTGCCCCTCTGCCCGTATAGCCCTCACTGGTGACCACACACTGAACCCATCAACTCTTCCCCTCTCGCCGTCTAACTACCCCTTTCTCCCCTCCCTCCTTTCAACATCCCCTTGCCCCAAGTTGCTCCATCCATCAATCACGTGACGCTGCCAGCCGGGACCCCCCCCCCCCCTCTGTCCCCTCTCCCCACTCTCTAAAGACATTAATCTCTATCAGCAGTCCACACTATAGGCGCACACTCCTTTCTTTTTCCTCCCCTTGTAGATGTTTCCTTACTTGTAGTTTGTGGACTGACCATATAATTCATCCCCTGCTCCACCTGTGTAATAGTATGCATTTAATGAGACCACCTATCCTTCCTCCCTCTAATTCCATATCCCCGTACTCTGCTGTTCGTAACCTTTTCGACTACACTCTCTCCTGCTAGTGCTCCATCTCTGTCGCCTCTGTTTTTATCCTTTTATCAAGCTCAACACTCTGACAACTGCACTCACTGCTTGGCAAAAGAGACTCCGTATAGTATAGTCGAGGAAATGGTGGAGTGTAGCTCAAATTGGCTGCCGATATAGCTCGCTTTTCATACATAGGAAGAGACGTTCGGCTTTTTCCGGCTTTCACTTACTTCAAGAGGATCCGAGCCGGGGTGATGCAGGTGTGCTGTGATGGCTTTGAAAATGTAGAAATGTGCACGGACAGACAAAACAGAGAGTTTTGAAAATGCTGTCTGAAGCCCAAGAACTGACAATTGTTGAATGTATTTCGACGAAAAGAAAAAGGGGGAAAAAAGCTGCAACATGTAGACTGTGGCAGAGTTCATGTTCAAGGAGAAATGCTCTACTATACATGCCTGTGTAGGTTCTCAATCGTACAGGAGTTGTCCAACGTAGGCAAAGATTCTTCAGTCTTCATCTGTACTGTGTGGTTGAAGTGTAGGACGTTTCACTCTTTATCCAAAGAACTTTGTCAGCAAATGAGCAGACTTGACACGCTTGTGGGTCTTTAAGAAGAAACCAGTAGGAGGAGTTGACCTCTAAGTCCCACCTCTCTTGGTCTCTTGGCCAATAGGAAGGTAACGAGCGGTAATTAGGTGTGAATAGGCCAAGATGATTTTCCAACCTTTAGAACCAAGAGAGGTGGGACTTAGAGATTAACTCCTCCTACTGGTTTCTTCTTAAAGACCCACAAGCGTGTCAATTCTGCTAGTTTGCTGACGAAGTTCTTTGGATGAAGAGCGAAACATCCTACACTTCAACTACAGAGTACAGATGAAGACTGAAGAATCTTTGCCATGATCTATACATGCTTTTTTACTTAGTTGTTGGTTTATTGATCTATTGTTGTTCTGCAGTGACGTGCACACGTTTGTGCTATTGTTGCCCAGGCAATAGCCCTTTTCCGACTGCTCCTTTTTTTAAAAATTTAATCTGTATTTGGAGCCTCAAATACTGTATATTAATAGTCACGAAAGGGAAAAAATAAATAAATGTAAGACATGATCCAGTCTGGAATCGAACCCTGACCAATGACGTGAAAGGTTAAACTTAGCCGCTGCACCATACATAAGTGCCCTTTGTGCCAACTGAGCAATAGCCCTATTAAACGTCTGTGCACGTCACTAGTGTTCTGTATTGTGTCAAATCAATAGCAATCTAAAATCTTTCTAAATTGCTGAGCTTGTTTGTGGACGCTCTCAATTACCCAGGTGTTTCCCATTGTAGTAAAGATATTCAATGTTAACCAGATTAGGTTGTTTGAATTGAGGGTGTTTCGTCTCTTGTCCTCAAGGTCCTCCTCTGTTCATCCTCTGGTCATCAAGGTAGCTTCACTCTGGGGGGAGGAGTTAGATCTTCCACAGTCCCACCTTGTTGTTCTTTACCCTAAGACAGTTTTACCAGAAACCAAATGAGCATCAAGGCAGAACCCAAAAATAACCATGGGCTATATGCACAGAGACCCCACATGACTTCTGACTGGACAGACAAAAAACGATACTTACCTTCTGCTCCCCATTAATTTGCATTGAGTAGTTAGCATATCTCACACACATGAAGAAATACCTCAAGATTTGTCAGCGGACAGCGAGTGACTGATACGATGTGACCAGCAGCTCCTTAAAAACATTACGTCGGATGTAGCGGCTTCACTGGAAGGAAAGTCCGTGTTCATAACGACACTGGAAGCTAAAGGCTAACACCAAGTAGCACAAAGTTTTGAACAAGCCTCCCTGCTGTTTCATTTTTATGTAGTTGTTTACATTTCATATTGTTTCTATATTTAACACTAGCCATTAGCTTTGAGATAAAAGTTCCTACATCACATTTTTTTTAACTTTACTTGCCATCAGTAACTTGCTCTCCACTATGTTATCTTCAGATGGTTCTGTGCATCTAGAACCATCCCATTAACGAACATTATGCCTTATGCATCCCAATACTGTTTTAATTTTGCAATGGAACCAGCCACAGTACCAAATATCAAGCTTTGAAAGTAAATTTGATGTTCTTGTGATCTAGGCATATTTTTATTATGGAAGTAATTTTAAACAATTGTCTTGAATCATCCACCAGGCCCCTGTCAGTACCTCTGAACAATAATTATCCGTTCCTCAAATCAACCAAATCGTACTCACTAGCACCTTTTGATCATGTGTTTTTTAAGAAGACCCACAAATGTCCTTCAGGGGCCCGTTCAGAAGACATATGTTCTGTTAACATGTCGCTAAACACCAGCGCACCCCTAGGACCCCTTTAGTTCCTCCTCCAGTGATCTCAGTGGCGTTTGACCTCCACAGTTCATAAAGCTGTCTGCGCGGTGACAGGGCAGACCGCACAACGTCACGGGCCGCTGTGGAGAGCCCACTTAGACCATCTGACCTTTACACCATCCTCTGTCCAGCTCCACTTATCTCCGTCACACACACACAGGCTTCTCTTTTACTATCTCTGCTTCTATGCACACACCAAAGACATATGAACGCGCCCGGCAATAGGCTCTGTACAAAAAGGTTGCCAGGTTTGTAGCAATATACAATAAAAATAACTACAGTCAGTGACAATAGCTGAATGGTAAAAAGACAATCCAATCTAATCTAACAAACAGCCAGTAAATGGGTAATACAGACGCCTAAAATCGAAATACTATAAAAATTAGTTGATTTCTTGGTAAGACAGTGAGCTCAGTTACAGTGCGGGTGCAGAGGGACCCACGAGGGCACCGTGATGGCTGCCGCTTCATCTATCACCACTAAGTTCACCTTTCCATTTCAGCAGCTTCTGTCCATCCATCATCCCTCCTCTATTTTCTTCTATGTTCGTTCCTCTCATTCTCTCTCTGTGTCCCCCTTTCTCCCTTCCTCCTCCACTGCCTTTCCAGCCAAAACGCCAAACCGCTCTATCCATCTCCATTAAACGTATATTTAAATGTGGGTTATTCCCACACTCCGCAGTCATTGAAAACAGGAACGTATCACTTTCTGGGTAAAGGGTTTTGGAGCTCTTCCTCTCCAACTTTACAATTATGAAACGAGGGCTAACTCTGGTAGTGATACATTTAACCTTAGCCGAAACAATGCTAACTTTGTGTTACCAAACAACGCCACCGAGTGGTCAGCTCAGAGATAGACCATTAGACAGTTGCATAAACTACCCACCTAAGGACACACAGGTATTTATTACATTGATGAGAGGCAGGTAGTGTATATTCCAGTAGAAAAATATGTAAATGTATTTTAGATTGCACAAGGCTTACAGATACACTGATGTAGCATTCCATCCAATAAATAGAATAAAATAAAAGCATCTATTTTGTTATCTAAAAATGAACAAACAAACATGTGTCTTTGCTGTGAGCGGCTCTTCTCCTAAGATCTGACTTGTAACTTGACTGGAAGTGGGGACGTCTCCAGCTCGTTGTTGACCAAAGGAAGCCAAATATGAGATTTAAATAGGCTCGGTCATCAGCCAAATCCTTTATTTGTTTACCCACTGCAAAAAAATACAATTTCCTGTGTCTAGCTGGTCATTAGGAGCATGTTTTGTATTGCTAGCAACAGAATAATCCAACGGTGAATTAATGATTTCATCATTAATTCAAAAGTTGTATTCATCTAAAATTTTAATTCTATGTATCAAAAGAGGTAAACTTCGCACTTCTCTTCAGTGACAGGTGCGTTGGAGTGGGCGCGTTGACAGTGTGCGGGTGTTATCAAATTCTATGTATTGCCATGCAGATCAGAAGGAGCCACATGGTTATTGAGCAGGCCTACCAATTCACCCACGCGCCTCCAATTGCGTCCACGCAGTCCACTAATCGGCTCCGACGTCGGACCCGGCCCGGGTTACAGCCAGACAGGACCCCAATTCGCCAGGACTGCCAGCAAAGGAGCGCAGCATTACAGGGCACTATACTGGTCAAATGTTACTCCAATCAAAGAGTCCTGAAGTACTTGCTTCATAAAGTACTTTAAAGTTAAAAGTACATTTCATCTTAAATGAGTGTTGAGAATCATAACTTTGCGCTTTAACATATGCATATACAATACAATAAAAAAAAAAAAAGTACATTAGTCTTCTCCTCTTCAGTTCACCCTGGTTTAACTCATGCAGATACAGTTGTGCTCAAAAGTTAACATCCCCTGGCACAATGTCAGGGGATGTAAACTTATGCATTTCATAGAATATGAATGATAGCACAAAAACCTTTATTTCATCCAAGGTCAGTGGTTGCGTGAAGCCATTTATTGTCAAAAAACCTGTTTGTTTACGCTTTTCAACTAAGAACTAGCCAAATGTCCCTGATCGAAAGTTTACATATTGTGCATCTTGAAACAAACATCAATTTTGTCAGAGAGTCCTGTATTTCAGCTGAATTAGTTTTTCTTTGCTCCTGAACAGTTTTCCTGGCAGTTGTTGAAGGTCATCTAAACATTAGATCAGGGGCATTTGAGTAGTTTCTGTTTCATCATGATTTCAAAAGAGTAAACTCAGTTATTCTAAATGGCTTCGCACAACGACTAAACATGCTAGTGGAAAAATAGATTTCTGTGTTATCATTCATATTCTATGAAAAATGGCCAAAAGATTAAAGGGGATGTAAACTTAAAAGGCTATGTAAACTTATGAGCACAACTGTATGAATGACCAAAGAGTAGAACAACAGATATGTTGATGAGGGTGAGGGACAAACCATTGTTTGGTTAGTAGCATTGAATTATACATCTGCACAAGGCCACCTTCTGTTCCACAGCGGCCATGATAATGATATTAAATCTGAGAAAAGCGTAACGAGAGCTGTTTTAGGAATGTAGTGTAGTAGAAAGTATTATTATTCGTATTATTTCATTAGTATTAGTATCAATCCATCCATCCATTTTCTTCTGCTTTATCCGGGGCACTCTCTGGATGTTGTAGGACTGTCTTGGTTGACACGTCTCTGCAACATCGCGTGGCGGTCGGGGACAGTGCCTCTGGATTGGCAGACCGGGGTGGTGGTCCCTCTATTTACGAAGGGGGACCAGTGGGTGTGTTCCAACTACAGGGGGATCACACTCCTCAGCCTCCCTGGGAAGGTCTATTCCAGATTACTGGAGAGGAGAATCTGTCCGATAGTCGAACCTCAGATTCAGGAGGAGCAGTGTGGTTTTCGTCCCGGTCGCGGCACACTGGACCAGCTCTATACCCTCCATCAGGTGCTCGAGGGTTCATGGGAGTTCGCCCAATCAGTTCACATGTGTTTTGTGGACCTGGAGAAAGCGTTCGACCATGTCCCTCGTGGTGTCCTTTGGGGGGTGCTAAGGGAGTACAGGGTCGGGGACCCCCTACTAAGGGCCGTCTGTTCCCTGTGCAACCGCAGCAGGAGCATGGTTCGCATTGCCGACAGTAAGTCAGACCTGTTTCCGGTGCATAGTATTAGAATTATATACAAAAATACAGCTCAAGTAAAGTGCAGATCCTCAAAAACTCTACTTAAGTACACTGCTTAAGTGTACTTAAGTGTACTTAAGCAGTGTACTTAAGGACACTGCTTAAGTAAATTGACACCGCTCACTATGGAGCCATGCAGCGCGAGGCCGTCACTCTCACCATGGCACTGCAGGGAAAACATACGAATAGATGACCAATAATCAATATCTATCTGACCCAGTACAAAAAGAACCCAACCTGACGAGAGCTGCTGGTGGCCCTATAGTCTCTGAAGGGTCACATTTATGGTCAATGGTTACACTGACCTACCTTTACATGAGGCACACAAAGCGCTTGCACTCACATTCATACACCAGTCAACGCAGACAAAATGTTGGCTGATTTCTGAAGTGTGAAAGTGCGGAATAATATATACAGTAGGGCAAAACTAAGCAATCTAGGTGTAAATAGGTTCAGGCAAAGCTGCAAAATTGTGAGCATCAGTCCGTGGTCTGGTACCTCAGTTTTGGACCCACTTTTCTATTCCACACTTCCCCATCTACCCCAAAAGTTTCCATCTCCTGCTTCACTGTTCCGATCATTTATCTTCTCATCTTCCCATTTCTGAATTTCTGACTCAATGAGCACTTTCTACCTTGTTGCTTTGACTCTTTTCTTCACCCCTTCTCCTTCCTTTTCCAAAGCAATTGTTGTTTTCCTCTCCTCAGATCTAACACACTTTTCTAAGATGTATTCAAAAGTCAAAAACCACTGGATTGATGCGGGGTATCAAAAAGCCTGCTGCTTTCTAATGGAAATGATATTCATTCTTGCTAAGTGCTTGGAAAGTTGTTACGAACCTGCCCCCAGCTGTTCATCTTCATCAACCTTGACTGTAATCTAACTGGCAATTTGGAGCCCATTTTAAATCCCAGAAATCAATAGTGGATCAAGGCTTTCACCTGGAATCTCTTAGTCAATCAGTGTAATGGACCGAGTATTTAGAAAGTCTCTGTGCTTTTATATGGAAGATAGGAATGCAGTGAATGCACAAGAAAGCTTTTGTCATCCTCCCAGAACTTCCCCGAGTCTCGTCGTTATTATATTGCTCTTAGTGAGTGCGGGTGAGCGTGTTTGTGTGACATTTAATATCTTTGCGTTCACTTGGCTGCGTTGCACTGCACTCAGTCTAATTTCTTTTAGGCCTCTGGCTGTTTGAAAAGGGGCCAAATATTTAGTGAGAGGGTTAGAGGATGGAGAGAGGGTCTGGAAACATAAACACTAGTTGGTTTTAACATGATGGAGTCATGTTTGTCCACACATACCCGCCTTCCACACATTAAAGTGATACATTTTTTTCCATTCAAGTTGTGCTCTCCCTTACCTTATTTTTTTCTTGCCTTTACATCTGGTTCTGAAGCAAATACTATGATTGTGCTACAGATTGCAGACAAATTGCATATGAACTTAAAGACCAACTCACCCCCTGTTCCAAAGTTTAATCCGCCCATCCACCAAATTCAAAAACTGCTGTGAAAGGGGCCTGGAGGCTTCTGCGGAGGGAGACTGAGCCGTTTATATTCCCCACAGCGGCAGAGCTGCTAACGTCACATCAGGTCTGTGTCGTCACATCGCCGGTTGAACCAATAAGGTGACAGAATCTAAAAGTCAAATCCCATATAATTTTACCCTCGAGAGGGCGCCACACAGACAGTTTTAAGCACAAAAGTTAGATTTCTACAAATGTGCACTAAAATGTCAAAGTAATTATGGAGACATGTAGGCAACACTATTAGACACCCATTTATACAGTTAATCAGCAAAAAAAAAGTTGATTTGATGTTTAGTTGTTCTTTAATGATCCAGAAGTGACACATCCACGTCCAAATGGTTTGTTTGTGCTGCAATACCAATTTCCAGTAGACTGCTGCCTTCTTCTGTCTTTTCTCTTTCCTCGATCAATGACATTACGTTTGCACGATCCTTTTGTCTTTTAGCCTGGCACAGGAGCTGCAATAGCGCAAAAAGTTCCACTTCATCCATCTTTTCGAAAAGTCTTTTTTCATAATTAAAAAGATTTTTATGCAAACCCCGCTCACTCTCCGCCCTCACGGCTTTTACACAGGTGTGTGTGAATGCTTCTCGTTAGGCGGCTTGGAGCCAGCTGTGGCTGTCATGTGTGAATTACATACGCTGCACGTAAGTGGGCTCCGTTTGTCCACACTTAGCCCCATGGCAGTGTGTGAATTTGGCTAAAAGGACACACGCCCGGTCTGCAGTCAACGCAACCACCCAGCCCCCCGACTCGACAGCAGCACTAAAAGAAAAGCCTGCATCAGGAACCACTCAAGCATCAACTACATAAATATTGCCAATTGTGTCTCATACCTTTTACACAGAGGCAGGGAGCCTGCTACACGCACACTCCTCATCGTCACAGGTGTCCAGCCCCCAGAAGATACGGTCAGAGAAAGAACAACCCAAGAAAGTGACCTTTTATACCAGACCTGGGCAAACCCCGGCCCGCGGGCCAGATGCGGCCCACCAGAGGATTCCATCAGGCCCGCGGCTTAGTGAGCCAAAATTTCTGAACATGTCAAAAAAAAAGGTAAGTCTCCAGCCCATTCCCAGCCAGAGTTATGACATTTTAAAGAAATAATTACAATGCTCAATCCAGCCACTAGGGAGCAGCCAACTTTTTTTTTTTTTTAAGGAAGCAATTCCACACCTGTCCAGTAGAGGGCACTGACACTGTCTTATGGCCATACTGCCTTTGCTCTGCCTGATCCTATGAAATTTCTGAAGCTAAGCAGGACAGGGCCTGGTCAGTAGTTGGATGGGAGACCGATACATTTAAATTAATACCAACTTTAAAATTGTGAGTGTTGTTTAGAGTAAAGTAATAATTTTACTGTTTTAAGTTTCTTCTATATCTGATATAAAAGAAACTTAAAACAGTAAAGTAACAAAAAAGACAAGATGAAGGCCATTCAGTAAAGTAATAATAATGAGCCTGTGTTCTAATTTTGTTTATTTGTGTCATTGTGTAATAAGACTGATTCAAATACAATATCGGCATCTAAAATACACCAGATTACACTAAATTACATCTGTGTAATTCTAAATTTCCTGGGGAAGGAATGTTTGCACAAACATTATTTGTTTTATACTCAAAGAGGTGACACTTTGCAGATTTCTGTGAATAACCACTCAAGTTAGAAATGTATCTACAGAGAAACGGTATTCATCTACAGAAAGGTTGAAAAAGTATTGGAGAGAGCAAAAGTTATGCACGTCATAACACGGAGAATATAGACATACAGTAGGTGCAGCGCCTGAGGCATCACCACATAGAACAGAGGTAAGTGTTCAGAAAGAGCCACACTGGAGTTGGGGATGAAAAGACATCCATCAGGGCTGGACACGCAGTCTGCAGCGGCTACAAAACAGGGACAAAACGGAACAGTGTCAGAGCCGCTGTACTCATTTGTACACAGTGCAGGTAACAGAGGCTTGTTGTGAAGGTAACAGAGCTCTGCAGAGCTATTCCACAAACATTACCACTCATACACTATACCAGGAAGATGAAAGTGCAGGGACTTGGACACTTAACCAAGTACAAGGGAAACACTCATCCAGACACAACATTAAAATTGGGACCATCTTTTTTTTTGTTGGATCAGACCATACAGACCAGACTTCACTCCAGTTCATCATCCATCTATAGTTCATACTATTAATTGGTCCACATAAGTTGATTTAGTCAGGGAAGTCAGATATTAGAGTGACATTTGATGTTAAATTGGGTGACTATTGACTAATACTGTACATAGTTATGAAAACTATGCATAGGACTCCATGTATGAATGACGGGGCATAGTGGGCACCTGTGACGTGCTACTCCCGGTATGTCAACAACTGTAGACACGCAATTTAATGTTGGCCTATGGTCAAACTCTTAAAAGTGCCATTATTTGTGGGCTTCTACTGGTTCAGTCAAGCCTCCCCTTTCTTTATGCTGCAACAAAAAGGCTGGTTCTTTGGGTAGAGAAGTGTAAAACAAACTTGAATGTGGCTGTTCCTAAAGAAAAATCCAAGGCACACTGTTGTAGAAAAAGATGACTAAAAAGCCTTTTTTAGACCATGGCATGGGTTCTTCACCTGTAGGGCCTGGAGAAGTCTCCCTTGGGACTCACAACAACATGTGTATGAGAACTGTCTAGAAGTGTAATGTGCCATGGAACTGAAGAATGTTGAACATGTTTTATAAGGACTGAAATCCTATTTAAGAACATATAACTATTTAGTAAAAGTGAAAATGCCATGTCTCTGTCATAACATGTGTTGCTTGCTAGTAAGATGGCTTTAATCATACTGTAGTCTGTTTTGACCACTTATTTGACAATTGTTAGACACAATAGTATTGTACAATTGCCATTTTACTGTGCTGATAAAGTATTCTTAGCTCATTTCATTTCTCATGATGAAAAATGCAACCCTCCCTAATTTAAACCGGGGAAGACCTACTCTTCTAAACCACAGTACAGTCATGTGATTGGCCCAAACCACTGTTTGTTTGCAGGAGCAGTACAAGATCGATTCTCGTGTGTTTGTGAACTCATAAATACTGTGAGAATTCAGCTTGCAGGCAAGGTTAGTTTTGGAATGCGTCATAAAAAATCTTATCTTGTACACCGGTGTAAAGGCATATGAAAATAAGTGAACCGAGGCCTTGGTTGCAGCGGTCATGTGAAAGGAAGCAGCGCTTAATCACTCTCTCAAAACACTCCTCGAAACACTTCTGTTTCGGCTGGGTCAAGCAGCTAACAGTGCAAATCTTGTTCTGTTTGGTGTTGTAATTTTGACTGCACTATTTGTTTAGTTAGATTTGTTGTACCCCTTAATAGTTTGAGGCACAATATGACAGCTGTATCAAATCTACCTGTTTCCTGTATTCCTCTTCCAATCATTATCATTAAGACAACAGTGTCCTCCTGCGCCACCTCCGCCTCAGCTCTTGCTTTTTTTGACAGGCTTTAAATTGTTTGGGCCGGCAGCCTTTTACCTTGATCGGAACACTAAATCCGCCAATTAAATGAGGCCGAATTGGCACTGTAGGCACACCCCGAAGGTGGGAGGAGGATGGGCTGAGAGTGGAGTAACAGCCAGGGCTCAGGTGATATATACTGCCCTGTCATTCTGCTCTATGCGAGTGTGTACGGCCCAGTTTTGACAGCAGGGATTGGCTCTTGCTGGCGAGCTTGGGCCATCTGTCAAAAGGCTAAGGCCCAAGGCTAAAGGTGCTATCTGTCATACCAGACAACATAAAGACTGCAAGAGTGTGACGGGGGAGGTTATCCTATCTCCGCAGATGGGAGAGGAAGCAGAAGAGGTGGGCAAGATGCAGGATATGGAAGAAAGAAGCGGAGCGAGTGAAGGAGGAAGTGAAATGAGTGGAGCATTCACTATGTTGGTATAAACTGCTGTGAAGGAGCAGTTGGACGTAAGCAGGCACTTTATTTGAGTAACTTTTTGAAGAAACTGTCAGAGTTTCTTTTAATTTGTGTTTGCTTTGTCGTATCACATAACTACTAAAACCAATCACACTTTTTTGCTAGACTTTTCATCAAATACTTTTCTTCTCTTGACAATTCAGTTTTTGGACTTAATACCTTCTTTTATCCACTTTAGTAAAACTATTTAAATCTTAGTCTTCCTTGAGTCAACATCGACACCCACTCTATCCGCCTTTGTGTGTTGGTATGAAGGAGGCTGGAAGAAAGCATGTGATATGGGATGCTGAGAGCTCTGCTTAAACACTAAAATCTGCGAAAAGATTTTCTCAACGGTGCCTTCCCAAATGTGAAGAAGCCCCACACAGATGCGCAGGTGCATGGGGTGTAAGTCTCTTTTCAATTACATGTGACAGCTGCCTGATCCGCGCTCCCGCTGTAGGAGCAGTGACAGGAGTAATGGTGGATCAGACAGGTGAGTGAGGGGGAGGGCACGGAGGACTGAAGGGAGGGGGGAAAAATAACAAAATATTCAACAAGCAGCCAACTGTACGCCAGTTACACAAACACGCTCCCAGATTGTAACTGCGTAAGACCAGAGAATACTCTTACTGAATGAGGCTAAGAACTGTATGACATTTGGTGTGACAGTGGCAGAGGGATTAGCCTTAGCGTCATAGAAAGATCGTTCTTTATTGATCTCACAATAGAGAAATGTACTTGCAAAGAAGCAGAGTTTGCAAACAGGTAATGATAATACAAGAGTCAAATACAACTAAAATGAAATAAATATCTCTCTATATCACTAAGATGATCCTTCTGGACAGATTTCTTCAGGGTAGACTAGTCTGATCTGCAGCTGTCAAATGTTACCTTATACCTTATACCTTATATGTGGTATACCTTATACCACATATAAAGTCAGGTCAGCTTCTGTGTGGCGTTTGCATGTTCTCCTCGTGTCTGCGTAGGTTTCCTCCGGGTGCCACCAAAAACATGTACAATAGATCAGGATGAGTGAGAGTGTGTTTGAGATTGTGTGGGACAACGGATGGAAATGAACCCATGGCTACAATCAGGAGTGGTGTGTTTACATGCATCCGTCTCATGTGTGTTCATTAACATGCACTGTGCCAAGCAAACAAAACAAAACAGGCCTTACACAACTTTGACTGAGAGAATACTGTCTGAGGGAGCAATCGCAACACACTCTTGATACAGATCTGAGCCCATTTGCTGATCCAGGCCATAGAAGTGAACCCTGGTCCAGATGAATATGTGGGTCTTGGGCCGGTTAAAACCAACTCTGGTTTGAATTAGGGATGCACCGATCCGATACTGGTATACCGTGAAAAGTGCAATATTGGGTATCCATTCCAAATATCCGATACCGAACCGATACTTTCACTAACTTAATCTAAGTGAATATGGACATGCTGTAGGGCCTATGTCATTTGAGAATTATTGTTTGTGTTTTTATGTGGACTCCAGGAAGAATAGTCATTGCTGTGTTAATAACTAATGGGGATCCGTAATAAAGAAAGACAGAAACAAAGAAAGAAAGAAAGAATACTTAGATTTTTAAATGCAAATGAACCCGAGAGCAGAACAAAACTATAAAGCACCCACTGCCACAATACCATGACTGTCCAATCAAAACAAACGGCATGGAAAGTAAAACGATTGATGATGCATGATATAAGATGATTCAGATATGTTTTTGGTTCCAAGAACCAAGTCCACTTTCTGGTGCGAAAGCAGCTTGAAAACACAATGTGATAACAAAAGCTAATTATTCCCCCAAACCCAAGCCTTAGTCATTAAATCTTGGATCTACGCCCCTTCTGTGGGCCTGGAGTCTGGCCCTATGAGAGATAGGACCTTGGGATCAGCTTGTTTGTCCAGGCCAGTCCTGCCAATCCCTGATACTAGGTTCACTGCCCACTGCAGACCACCAGCAACTTAGTTCAAATGCAGAGTTTCACAGGACGATCTGCCTTTGCCAAACTGCCTTTGCCAAAACTTCGTGGAGTGGAAGTTTTCATTAGGATCTCTCTCTAAAAAAAATCACGCAATCATAGTAATGTTTGCAACTTAAAGAGGAAGTGTAAGTTATGGGGAGGTGCGCTTCTGGGTTAAAATATTTTTTAAAGGTTCTGAAGATGGATACATTTCAACTCAAAAATATGTGCATGGCTCCTGTCATATGAGCCTCCAGCGCACAGTGCCCCTGTCTCCCCTTCACTCTCACTTACCCACAGTCTCTTCAGTGTAGTGCCCTCTGCACAGTCCCTAGATCAGATCCAACTGTTTGCTCATGTGGTTGAATTGACAAGAAAGCTCATTGGGAATTTTCAGTTCATCGCAACAGCAACGCTTAGTGGCCAGCCCTGTAACTCCCTATCAGTATCACACAATAGTTAAATTCCCACTTCAAGGCCCCACCTCCATGTGATGCATGTGGTGAAAAATAATGTGTCATAATTGCTGGATAGCAGCGTGAGATCTCCCCTTCACTGAGGAATTCGAACAAAAAGGTTGCTCATTAATAGGCACCTTCAAAAGACATTACACCTGAAATAGCTCTTAGCATTTGTTACTTTCACTCTTTAGCTTTTATTAACCACTCAGTGTTTGTCACTTTTGTCCCTTGGCAGCTTTTTAATTACTTGTCAAGTCAATGCTATTATCGCCTATAATTACAGGTTTAGCTTAAAGGCTTTTACTGTATTCCTCAACAAAGAAACTACCAATGGCGTGACAAACTATAGGACTGTGCATATGGGGTTTTGGGTAGGGTGACCAGACGTCCCAGTTTACCCGGGACAGTCCCAGTTTTGAGCCCTCTGTCCCATGTCCCTGTGAATTTATCTGAAATCATTCATTTGTCACAGTTTTACACAACCTCTGTCCCAGTTGTCCCTGTTTTTTTCCAAAGATGTTATAGTTAGTTTTTTCAAAGCTGTTTTTTCATGTCCAAAGCAGCATATTTAGGGGAGACTGGGGCTATTTGTCATGCAGGGTATAATGTCATAATGCATTTTATAGCCACACTAGAGGGCACTGTAATTTGGTACAAATACATAATACAGTATGTGTTTAAGCATTCTTCTTCTCTTCCAATCCAAATTTCCAAATCTGGACAGAAAACATTGAAGTCAGGATACATTTTATAATTTTTATGCCTTTACCCAGACTTTCACGTCTTGACCAGAAACACAACATGGCGGTTATTTTTGTGATGAGAGCTTTCCTTTTGTTGGTGTCACAAACACAAGACATTTATCTGAAAGACAGAGGTTTAAGCTTTGATTTGAGCCATTTTGTTGATATCATGCTAAAGCCATGTGTTAAGCTCACATATCAAGTGGAGACTTGGGGCAATGTCACATGTGACTATTGTATCTCTGATAATTAAAGTCTTTATGTTAGTGAGTCAGTGTCTCATTTGTGTTCTAACTAGTTATAACTTCAATAAAAAGCAGTTTTCAATAGTTGTTTGGTGTTTTTCAGCACAATTAGGCGTAGTACAGTTTTGGTGGTATTTTCATAATAAACGATATAATACAGTTCAATTAAAACTGCAAGGTAGCAGTTTAAAACAATCCTTACAAAATGTGTTTTCATCTTTGTTCTAAATAAGCAATAGCTAAATTAAAAGGCAAATTTTCCATCATATTGTTGGTAATATCACATTAAATAAATTATTTTATCAGTAAACCATTTAAAAATATTTGCATATTAAGAGCATTGGTCAGTTTGACCGAAAAACTCAATTCCGGGTGGTTTGTTAAAGAAAACAAAAAGTTATATATGTTTTCATTAATATCATGTATTATATTGAAACTTCATTAATAACTATAGTGACAACCAACCCCTGCACATTGTGAACTAACCCCGCTCACGGGACATGTTGTCACAGTTGACTTTGTTCTCTTTGATGCTTAATAACTCTCTATTACAATAAGATGTAAAAAAATAGAATAAATGGCTACTTAAAGTCGAGGGTTGAAGCTTTCAATGAATGTATGTGACTCTTGTGGGACGTTGTGATGATCTGTGGGCTTTGGAAAAAAAAGTGACAGCCTGGTCTCCCCTACTTGATACTTCATGACTTTTGGCCAAGAAAATGCACAAAGAACGTAAGGAAAACACAAGAAAAATGCTGAAAAAATGTAAGAAAAACCGCATTATGACAAAATTACAAAAAAAATGTCCAAAGCACGTTATTAACTTGCTACTTTATGACTTTTGGCCACATGTCCATCAAACATTAAGTTTCTAAAACGACTGAACTAGTTAAAAAGCTCATTAGTTTATCACCTCAAGCTAATTTGGTCATGAATTGATATTACAGGTATTCCACAAACCAACTGTTTTACCGTTCAACCTGGGAAATTATTATTTTTGTCCCATTTTTCAATGTGTAAAATCTGGTCACCCTAGTTTTGGGTCATAAATTATTTTCGTCAAGACCTTGGAACATTTTCAGGAAATGTATCCCCACTGTTGGTACGTGGCCGTGGTTATTAGGCTTTTGAGAGGTTGGCCTACAGGGGACTTGAAGAATAGGTCAAGCGCACCGGCATTTATCAAGCACATCTCACAGTAATAACTCAAATTTGCGAGTACACTTTCCTCAGTATGAAAAGTCACCCAGACACACTCACACCAACCAAATGATTTAAATATCGAAATATAACAGAGTTCATACAGGTAGCAGCAAGTCCAAATTAAAGCTTTTTAATGCCCAAATACAACATCTTTAATGCCACAAATGCCGAAAATTGGTGCAGATTTAATATTAATTTCCATGTCCAATGGGAAATTTGTTACATTGGAGAACTTTTCAACAGAAATGGTGTGTAATTTCAGCCAATAATGTAGTCTAGACCATTTTTTTTAGTATTTTTGATGAACTTTTGCAGAAATATTATAGGGTATAGGGAAATAGGGTATAGTGCTTAGTTTTAGATAGCTTTACTTTTTAAATGGCCTTAATTACCTGTTGATTGCATTGATACTGCCCACATAAATATTTCCATTCCATATCCACATTATCTTTATCTTTATTGAAGAAATCCTTTTCCTACATGATTACCCCAGTGTTGCATGTTGCTCCGTTGCACTGGTCTTTGCTTCTCGGTAACTTTGTTTTTCCTTTTTGATTAGATGCCTGGCCGCTCCGAATCCCTGGATCTGTTTTCCACATCTGACATTTGCCCAATAAGGAACCGTAAGCCAGCTTCAGCTCATTCTTCATCTTGCGCTCAGAAAATAACCCAGATTGGCATGTTATATGTAATACATGAACTCGTGTGTTACTGTGCAGGCGAAGATTAATGATCCCTGGGCGTGTGTTTCCTGCCTTCTGTCAACATGTCGATATCAGCACAAATGAATGCTTATGCAGCGTGAAGGAAAACTTTAGGAAACAGTTTGACAGTGGGCTCCAAAGCTAAAGAAGAAATGAAACGTGGCCTGTGCAGATCAAAGACGGTTTTGTTGATACAGGGTTGTCTTGTGCTGTTTGCCGCACAGGCCAGAAAACTATTTCATGGGCATTACTTTTTGGATCAGGGTTTTGGTGGCTATTTTTGGCAACATTTTTACCTTGAAAGTTGTATGCGTAAAATCTTCCTACCAACTATTAACCTGCCGCTCAGCTCATGGCGTAGACCAGTGGTTCTCAACTGGTGGGTCAGGAATTTACTTAAGCATCAGATACAATTTCTACTTAAGTAAAAGTATTTTTAAGAGATTAACCTGCTGGATTTTCTTTAATTCTTTGAATCACACCGGGTCTAATTGAGTAAACCACTAACTCCGGTTCAAAACAGGACTAAACCAGCTCTAATCCAGGTCTAAACAAGGTCTAAACCAGATATAAACCAGGACTAAACAAGGTCTAAACCAGGACTTAACCAGATCTAAACCAGGATTTAACCAGATCTAATCCAGGTCTAAACCAGGATTAAACCAGATATAAACCAGGACTAAGCAAGGTCTAAACCAGGACTAAACCAGATCTAATCCAGGTCTAAACCAGATCTAAACCAGGACTAAACAAGGTCTAAACCAGGACTAAACAAGTTCTAAACCAATTAAATTAAAACAATTTTAAAATGGAGTAGAAAGTACAGATACAGGGTGAATGTAGTGAAGTAAAAGTTAAAAGTATTAATCATAAAATGTA
>OMNZ01016056.1:35508-46459 GCA_900303255.1 Lesueurigobius sanzi
TTCCTACCAACTATTAACCTGCCGCTCAGCTCATGGCGTAGACCAGTGGTTCTCAACTGGTGGGTCAGGAATTTACTTAAGCATCAGATACAATTTCTACTTAAGTAAAAGTATTTTATAAGTAAAAAGTAAAAGTATTTTTAAGAGATAAACCTGCTGGATTTTCTTTAATTCTTTGAATCACACTGGGTCTAATCGAGTAAACCACTAACTCTGGTTCAAAATAGGTCTTAACCAGCTCTAATACAGGTCTAAACAAGGTCTGAACCAGATATAAACCAGGACTAAACAAGGTCTAAACCAGGACTTAACCAGATCTAATCCAGGATTTAACCAGATCTAATCCAGCTCTAATCCAGGTCTAAACCAGGATTAAACCAGATATAAACCAGGACTAAGCAAGGTCTAAACCAGGACTAAACCAGATCTAATCCAGGTCTAAACCAGATCTAAACCAGGACTAAACAAGGTCTAAACCAGGACTAAACCAGATCTAATCCAGGTCTAAACCAGATCTAAACCAGGACTAAACAAGGTCTAAACCAGGACTAAACAAGGTCTAAACCAATTAAATTAAAACAATTTTAAAATGGAGTAGAAAGTACAGATACAGGGTGAATGTAGTGAAGTAAAAGTTAAAAGTATTAATCATAAAATGTACTAAAGTAAAGTAAAAGTACCTTTTTACTTGTATTTTTTACTTTGTTACTTTCCACCACTGATCAAAAGTGGTGACAATACCCAAAAATGACTTTCAGCCACAATTTTAACATGGCAGATTTGTGGATCCAATCACTACCTAATAATGATCAAGTTCAACATTTGTGGATTTTATATTTTGAGATTTCCTTCAAAAACGCCGTCTCTACCTCAGAGTTACTGAATATTGGCCCCTTTCCCGTCCAGCTAAGATTATGATATCATTAAATTATACAACGTTGGTAGTTGGTTAGTTATTCATTCCTCCCATTCACGCCAAGAAAAATAACTTTGGAATCCTAACTGCTTCTGGGAGAATACTTTACACAAACAAAATCTGAGCTTTACGGCCAAGCCTTAGTTCTTTTGCTCCCCTCTGGCAGTGGAATAAAGCGAAGGCAGGATTCAACCTCTGTGGAGTCATGGTGTTTCAAAACAGAGCAAAACGGCCAGAGCACAAAAACATAGAAATCCCGACAACTGGATCTCGATTGGGCTTCAAACAGCCCGAGTTTCTAACAACACAGTGTAAACAGTGGGGAGGAGCCGGTGGACGCCTGTAAGCTACCACTGTACAGTAAAGATCAGAAAAACACACAGGAAGATGAAGGGGATTTGAGAGTAAACCGCTTGGTCCTTCAGCTTGTGTGTGTGTGTGTATGTGTGTGTGTGTGTGTGTGCGCTCATTGGCGTGTGTAGCTGGCTGCGACTTGCCATTCTTTTATGAACCGGGGAGAGACCGGCGGGTGGTTTTTGGAGAGAGAGATGACAGGATCAAAAATAGGTGGAAGGTAGGTCCGCGTGAACACCTGCATGGCTGCATCGACGCACACACATTGCACACACACACACACACACACACACACGCGCGCGCTACGGGCCTGGGCGCTCGCTTCTCCATGGGCTGCCTACAGGCCAAGCAACACAACCATCATTAGCAGACTCTATTTCGAGACGCCAAACCACAAGAGATGAAAATGTCTCCGAGTGAAGGCTTCGACTATTTTGTTAACGCCAAATACATTGTTCTTTTCATCCAAGACTAAATGTCACTCGTCCTATTAAGTACTTTTCCTGACACCCCATCTTTCCCAAAGCAGGCGCTAATTAGTTGGATGCTTGTTATTGTATTTTTAGCCAGAGTGATGCATCACACTGAACCTAGAGCACATGCAGAACTTGGCAAGTAGTGCAAGACAAATTACTTTTTGGACACATATCTATCTGACCTGCAGCACAACAGAAGCCCGTATACTGTGTATTCTCTCATTTCGGTGCAAAACTGACTCCATCCATTAATAATGCCACTTCATAATAATAGTAATTTGATATAGGCCTACGCTGTAAACATTGTATATGAAAAGATATATCCAACCATTAACAAAAGTAAAGATATCAAAGTGCTATCATCACAACCTAGTATTTCGACTGAGATCTTCACATTTACGTTTGAAAAATGACAATTTAAGCATTTATATATTTGTCTTATACAGTATAAGAGGTAAGAAAATCAAGAGTTTTTTTTTTTTTGCTGTAGAAGATTCAGAGAGAGGACAGTTAATGTTTTTAAGTGGCTAAAGTTAGCAGGAAGTTAGCATGTTCGGACTTCAATATAAAGTGTTTAGCCGTTCATAGGTCACCAACGAAGCAATAGTGGTATATAAGCAGCTGCAAAATTACTCACAGTTATATGAGCATTTGAATTTGATCAAATGAAGTCACTATGAACGAACATCAACTGTCCGCTCTGTGAATCTTCTACAGTAAAAAAAAAAAAAACCTTGATTTGCTTACCTCTTATATCAGACAAATATATATAACGCATAAA
Source organism: Lesueurigobius sanzi (assembly GCA_900303255.1). Taxonomy (NCBI): domain Eukaryota; kingdom Metazoa; phylum Chordata; class Actinopteri; order Gobiiformes; family Gobiidae; genus Lesueurigobius; species Lesueurigobius sanzi. The sequence continues at coordinate 38,036 of OMNZ01016056.1, forward strand.
TTGTTACTTTTCAGACGTAAATGTGAAGATCGCAGCCGATGTTTCCCCATTCATCTCAATGGACGCAGCCTCTGGTGTCACCGAAAAGGGGGCGTAAACCTTTTCGTTGCTCCCCCGAGGTGGTGGGCAGGTAATAATTATTTGTTGGTACCTATGGTAACTATCAAAATGCATGATTTTTTGTATAGTGGGCAAATGTGTATAAAACAAAAACTGTCTTCTCTTTCACTACAAATAAACTAAGACCAGCGCATTTTCTCATGACATGTCAAAAGTGATGACAATAATCAAAACCATGTGTGTGATTTTGATCAACTGAAAGGATTTGTAAATCTCTCCAAAAGGATTGTATTGACCCAAGCCCTCCACTGAAATGGGATTGAGAGAATGATTCTAGAACGTGAACGCAACCTACTGCAATTGGGAGATCGAGAACTTTTTGAGCAACAATCCTCCATTAACATCTTAAAAGCCTTTCGTGTTATGTGCTGATGAATTTTTAAATCTTTTTAAAAAGCATTACTGGTTTCTTCCATGTGTATCGGCTACAATCCTTTCTTGAGGCCTCATAGAAGCTCTGATTAGAGAATTTTGATGAGTGCCTTGGATTTTTCTTATTTTCCATTCTCCTAACACCAAAGAGCACCTTCCTTACACAACACTGTATTAAGTTAACTTAAATACGTTTTTGGGATAACTTTTTGACCTTGTTGGTCTTCCATGGTAAAGTACAGTAACTCTGTCCAGATCGGTGCGGCGTGTACAGTTGTGCTCAAAAGGGTCAGGGTAAACTGATGCCTTTCACAGAACATGAAAGATAACACAAAGACACTCATGGTTAGTGGTTGCGTGAATCACATTCATTGTCAAAAAACCTGTTTGTTTACGCTTTTCTACTAGAAACGAACCAAATGTCCCTGATCAAAAGTTTACATATTGTGCATATTCAAACAAACATCCTTTTTTTCAGAGAGTGAAGTGAGTTTTCCTTTGCTCCTGAACAAGTTTCCTGGCAGCTGTTGAAGGTCATTAGATCAGGGACATTTGAGTAGTTTCTGTTTCATTTTGATTTCAAAAGAGTAAACTCAGTTCTTTGGTAATGAATGGCTTTGCACAACCACTAACCATGAGTGGAAAAAGATTTTTGTGTTATTCATATTCTATGAAAAATGGCCAAAAGATTAAAAGGGAATATACAACTGTACTCTGCTGAAAACCTTTATTATGTCATTAAGACGATTTCTTTGTTACTTTGGATGTGAACCATGCATCAGATGAAACTTAAACAGGGTTTCCGCGGAGCATTAAAATTCATTAAATGAATTGTGTCAAAAATAAGGCTTTAAATGTCATTAAAAAGCATTAAATAGAATTCAAACTGGCATTAAATGAAACGTTCTAGGAAAATCATGACATTGCTCAACTCATTTTACAGCATAAGTTTGTCAAATAGCGTCTAGACTGGAGTTTCTGCAGAAATTGTATTGTATTTCTGGTCAAAACTTGCCAGTTTTCTACCGAATATGGACATTTACTGTATATTAAATATGTTCTGATTTGTGGCGTTTGTAGCTTTAAAAAATGTATATTTGGGCATTAAAATGGCATTAAATTTGACTTGCCGCTCCCTGTATAAACCCTGTTAAAACAAATTCAATTCACATTACTACTGTACAATTTGGTCGTTCTGTCACAAACTAATTTTCATATTTGCCATTGACCTGAAGATGAATAATTTGTAGCATTTAAGGATGCTATTTTGTTAAGCGCTGCATAATTCTCATCCACAAAGATGTCAGTCAAAGCTGTTTTATCATATTTTATTATTAACTGAATATTCTCCAGTTCTTTCGTATCACTGGATAAAGACGTGTTAAACAAAAAGGCACTCAGTTATTCTGGTGGCTGGCAGCTTTCTTCACAGCGATTCATCTGCTCACGTAAGGGATGGTTGCATCGCATTCATATCTCACTGCATAATCACATCTCCCCACACGCATTGGCCCCCGTGTCTTCACCATAATTTCTAATCTAAATATTAGGCCACGCGCATAAAACCACCACCGGAGATAACAGAGTGTGTAGTGCACCACCGTGACCTGGCCTTTTGTTTACGAGCATGTGTTAATATTTGTCAAATTACAATCAGGGGCTTGCAGGGTTTAATAATTCACACAAACAGGGAGCGGAGAGGAGAGCTGGGGTGGTCCAGGTGGAGGGGAAGCAGGAAGATGTGCTAAATGAACTCACGGTTGGCATGGCGATGGTCGGAGGGGTAGAAAATGGCCGCCGCGCCTCCCCAGCTGAGCCCCGGCAGGTCTGCAAGCAATCAAGAGGAGAAAGGCACCAAATATCCGACGTCTGGGAATGTAAAAAATACTATCTGAAGGTAGAACTATACTTTACGGCGCAGTACTAGCATGGTAATAGAGGGCGGAAATAGATACTTTAGAGCAGTGATTCTAAAAGTGGTGGGTGCGGACCCAAAAGTGGGTCATGAGCCTTTCCCTGGGAACTTTTTTGTCAAACTTTTACTGACGGAAGAAGTAAAAAGCTTGACCAGGGACCAAAGTGCCGCCTGCAGACTATAATTTTGGTTTTCAGTTGGCGCACATCACCAGAGAGGATACTTTTTAAAGCAAGTTTAATCATTCCAAACGATTATAACCTCATTATCTTACATTTTAGTGTGAGACAGAACTGCTTTAAGTTTCCAAGCCCAAATCAAAGTGTGGTTCCGTGGTTTAAATATGTGGGAAACGCACCTAATTTAATGTTTCACGGCATTGACACTGTCTCTGGCCCTCAATGCCCTCAATGCCACATACACTTAAATATAGGGTGCTTACACGTGACGTCACCTATCCAAAGTCGGCCATGACGGAGATACTCGCCTATCAAAACAAACAGGCTGCTGGGTAGTTTGATACGGCAAAACTGAACTATTGCTTTGTTCTCGGCTGTCACTATAGATCAGATAGAGACAATCATGTGCAGTATTAGAGTTTACCCGTAAGTTAAGTTGTGGGTAACAATTATTTAAAGAAAGATGAAAGAGAGAGAAATTGTGGATTGCAAGCCTCAATTCGAATTTCAATAGGAAAAATCGGAATTTGCACACGGAATTTGCACGGCACATTTTCTTGCTGGTAAGTATTTCGATATTTGTGTATCGGTATTTGTTTTTATTCAACTGTTAGCAATTATTTGTAGTAACAAATATTGGTAAAAGTGCAGGCTTTTGTTTGGGGTCAGCCCAGTGTTCCCCGGGCCCTATGTTCCCCAGGCTGCACGTGTTCATGGGTTAGGTTTAGGGTTAGGGTTAGGTTTAGATAATTAGGTTTAGGGTTAGGATTAGGGTTAGGGTTAGGATTAGGGTTAGGGTACTCATGTTCCCCCGTCAATGTTCACCCATCAATAGAAGTAGGGAAACACCGGGCCCGGGGAACAGGGCTATAACTTTATAACTTGAAATGAAGAGTTAATTTGCAAAAACAAAAAATCTCCATTTTGAATTTTTAGCAATATAGTTTTAGACATTTATTACTGTGCTCTACAGGGGACACCAGTAAAAGTGAAGTTGAATCAATTTGATCCATAACAAGTCTCTTCATATTTCTGATTCACTAAAATAGATCTGGACATTAAAAACACACCTAGACAAACACAAAATTACAAGCATAAGTAGATTTTTGTCAGTGGCACTTATCTGTTTTTGCAAATGAACTCTTCAAATATAACAACTAATGTCTGTTTAGTATAAAGAGAATGGTGTCAAATATCGACTATATGGACTAACTTACGAGAGATAGCAATTCGCCACTGAACAAGCTGGGATCCATGTCGTATGGATGTTCTTTGCAGATAAACTTGAGTTTATTCATGTAACGATCTTTTTCATTGGTGGCTAGTCTTTCTCTATATATCTGGTCAACTGTGTGGTAAGTTTTGGAGTGCCGAGAAAGTCGAGAGAGTTTTTGTCCATAATTGTATACCGCGTCTCGTTAAGTGTAGTGAGCTATATCTCTGTCATGGCGGCGCATCTGGGTCTTGGGTGAAACTGCTCTATACGGCGCCTGAGTGTACTTTAACATACGCTGTCTATCAGTCCATCTGATGATTTATTTTCAGCATTAACAGCTTGTTGTTCTATTGTCACATAATGCTGTATCTATTCTGTATACTTGCATGTCATTAATCCAACAGTAAGTATGAAGGTATCAGTGGAAAACCTTTTAAGAAGTCATACTCCCTGCCTCAGACTCTGGCTAACACTATTGACGCCTGTTTGAACAAAAACCATCATGACAGGAGCAGTCAAATCAGCATGTACTCCGAGGTATGTTTCACTTATAAGTACTTCACAGTCTTTATATCGACTACAAAGTTTCTCACCTGAGTGAAAAGTGCTATAGGCATGGCGTGTCTAACTACCCACTTTTCCTCACCTCTTGTCTGGATAAGTGGATGCTTTTTGCCCCCTCAACATTCAGCTCTAACCGCGGTACTCCTTAGACGCGCAGGGAACCATTTAAAAGGTAAAGAAAGACAAAGAAAATGCCTTTCCTTCTGCCATATCAAAACCTCTGCAGGGGCCTTCCGATCCTCAGCTTCCCACCTCATTGCAAAGCCTCCCCGAAGAGCGGCACCACCAAAGCTATGCAATTTGACGGCTTTTCGTACCTGGTTGTCTAGGAGATAGCGGTTTTCCCTTTTCTTTCTCCAGCAATCAGACAGAGTGACTTATTGGGTAGTGCAGCATTGTAAGGAGGGGAGAAAAAAAGCACTTCAAGTTTCCTGTGTGCGCTCTCCTTGGGGGCCAGTGGTGGTCGGGCCGTGGTTTGCCTTTCCAAAACTTCTAATTGGGCGCCAGCATCACCGATCAAATGACACAGCTTTGCACGGCTACTTCCTAATGAGACTTTTGAACCGCTTCTCTATGGGTTTGGGTCAAAAAGTTCAATAAATAACAATCTTCCAATTTCTAAAATGCACTTTTGTGTACTGTACAAATGAGTTGTAATTGACATCCTCTGCTTCTAAGCCAAAGTGCTCCAAAATAACAAGCACCTGCAGGTTGACTCAAACACAAAGCGGACACGACAGAAGTTTTAATTGAAAGTGAAACTATGAGCGTGTACTATGAGCGATTACATGGCAACAGTTACTCATTCTTTCCTTGACGCCCGATAGATCAAAGCTCTCTTTCTTTAGCCTTGTTTACTCTTTTTTTATTGACGCAGAAGTTGTTTGGAACTCCGATTTTACCAAACATGGGCTTTGATCTGGGACATTCTCTGCAGCGCTTGTAGCTTCCATATGCTAATGCCAGTCAATGGGGATGGTGTCTCCAGAATGAGCACTTCCCCTCAGTGTGCATACATTACCTTAAGTGACTCAACACAGTCAGATATGGCTCTGATGCAAATTATTATGATAAAACTTTGCAGGGATGCTCAAAGTTTTTTTTTTCCATGGAGGGCCAAAATGGAACGCCAAACGCAATTCTGTTTTGCATGTAGGAAGACCAAATCCAAACAGATGAGTAAATAAATATCCAGTTCAGTAGGACATGTGGTTTTAGTGCCGTTAGTAACTAATGTAGATATAAAAGTTGAAGTCCCCGGGAGCGGCACCTCTACGCGCCACAGGTACCGATGTTCCCCAGTTGTGTAGTTTGGTCGCTATTTTCTCCTGGGTCCTTAAGGTTAGGTTTAGGGCTAAAAATGGGGGTTAACTTTAGGACTAGGATTGGGGTCGGGACTAGAAGTTTGATGTCAGACCGCAAAGAAGCACAAGAAACAGCCGTGATCTGGGTGTGGGATTAGAGCATGATCAGAGCCGTCAGTGAGCACATGGGGGACAGCAGCACTTGTCCAAGTCTGCAAGGTCTGCATTTTTTATTTAGATATAAATGCTCTGTTTGCTCATTTTTCCGTATGTAAGTTGTTATCGCGTGAAACTCTGTGAAGTTGTGGGCTTGAGGGAGCTCCGCGCAGTACGGTGCACCCGTAGGCAAATGTACAGTGAGTGGCAGTTTTTAAAAAACCCGGACAGGATCAGGACCGTGTGAGCCGGGGGTAACTCTAACCCTTCCATGTTGGGGTCAGCCCTATGTTCCCACATTTATAAGAATTTTTTTTTCACTGAAAATTTTGAAAATTTGGCCCTATGTTCCCACAGGCCTCTTATTTCTCTCTTAATCCCCCCTTTAACTTATTATGAGTCAGTGTCTTTAAAGTCACAAGTCTGTGACTAATTAGGTTTAGGCCTGTGTCTACTTAGGGTTGCCTTGTGTATGAATTGTGCTCTACAAATAAATTTGCCTTGCCTTGCCTAGGGTTAAGCCAGTTAATCTAGTGTCTTTAGGGTTAGGTCATAGTCCTGTGTCCTTTAGTTAGTACAGGAGTCAGGGTTATTGTTAAATCCTTTTGGGTGTCCAATCTCTTGGGGAAATGGGGATAAAATATGTGCCTGTGGGAACAGGGCTGTGGGACCATTGGCATGCACCCCTAATCTTAACCCCTAACTCTGAGGGGAAAACTATGATACACCAAGTAAACATAAATACCTCTGGCATCTAGAGGTGCCACTATTCCCCGATGCTCTTGAGCAGTGGTTCCCAACCTTTTTGTCTCACGTACCCCTTGGACCTTTCATTTATAGTCCTGCTTTGATAGTTTTGTCAATTAGTTAGAAAGTGAATGACAAAAACTCCTATTTATCAGCTAAAAGACGGCGAAATACTCTCAAAATCTCCTAAACCTAACCAAAATCACTCTTTACAGGTCAATGTTTTACAATGTCTTTTCTTTCACCTTAATAATCAAAAATACAATTTTGTTTCATATTTTATCTGAAATGATTCCAAGTACCCCCTGCTAACCTCTCGTGTACCCCCAGGGGTCCCCGTACCCTTGGTTGGGAAACACTGCTGACAGGGCTGACCGGTTTAACACACAGTACTGTACTCCTCGTCAACTGGTTTAAAACACTAGACTCAACAAGGTGCATGCTCGTAGGCTACAACAAAAGGCTACAACAAAAGTGGCTAATGACAAAACCATAAAGTTCATCTAACAGTTAGCAGAGTCCACATCAATGCCAGAGTGAAGCTTGCTCTGTCAACAAGTGGGTGCTTCCTACATCATGTTTTTCGGAAGGTTTTGTCAAATAAACCTGTCGATTAAGTCACTATGCAATAATCGACAATGAATTCAAAATTTGATTAATTGCCCAGCCCTTCAGAGAACTTTTCAGGGGACATTTTTCTTCATTTACTCCACACTCAGTGGTGTAAGTAGCTGCCCTTGGGTTAAAACCTGACATATTTGATATTATTATTTGATAAAATACTTCTCTCCACAGACCAACCACTAGCTCAGTGTCTTAGTGACTTTGTGTTTTTAAACCTCTGCTGCTCGTCACCTGGAGGCTGTTAGAAAGTTGCGAGCGCTGATGATTGATGGCTTTTTGGGGGACGACAATCACAGTGAGGAGGCTTGTTTACACTTACACTTCAGAGAAACAGCACGAATGACTGAAGCAAACAAGATTGCTATATTGGATGGAAACGCGAGTAATTGTTGCAGCGGTGTCAAGCTCAACAATAACAAATGCTTGAAAGCCTCACGACACAGCATGGGCTTTTTAATGACAAGTAAACATGGGCATTAGCTTTTCATATTGTCATACAAGCTGGTATGTTTTGGAAAGTTATTCCTTCGGCTAACGGACACTTCAAACACGGCACCTCATCAACAAGACACACTTTGTCGGAGCACGAACTTAGCGAATCGAGGGGGAGGCGGACGCAATTCACAAGACACTCTGCTAAACATTTTTGCGTCATGTACACTTAAAAGTTTTACACCATTAGTTTTGCCTGTTTCTCTACTATTGCTTGAACAAACTTGTGTCTTTATCCCTGTATGATCTTCGTGAACACTTGAAATAGAGATGACTCATTCAAGGCAAGGCAAGGCAAGGCAAATTTATTTGTAGAGCACAGTTCATACACAAGGCAATTCAAAGTGCTTCACAATTTCATAAAATTACAAGAAAGCAGATAAAATCAATCAATAAAACAAATATAATCATTGACTAATTACATTAAAAGTGACATTAAAAGTGAAGAGTGCAGATAAAATACTTTCAGTTGACATATGCACAGTTAAAAAGAACCGTTTTCAGCCTAGATTTAAACATTGTCAAAGTTGAGGCCTGTTTCACACCTTCTGGCAGACTGTTCCAGATTTTTGCTGCATAAAACTGAAACGCAGCCTCACCATGTTTAGTCCTGACTCTGGGAACCAGCAGGAGACCACTCCCTGAGGTTCTCAGAGCCCGAGATGGTTCACATAGCACTAACATGTCAGAGATGTACTTTGGTGCTAGACCATGAAGAGACTTGTAAACAAGCAG
>OMNZ01016067.1:4707-16901 GCA_900303255.1 Lesueurigobius sanzi
ATGTTTCATGTTGCATGAGTACACCAAAGAAAATTCCTAGTCTGTGAAACCTTCATTGACAATGGCAATAAATTAAATTCTGATTCTGATTTATATGAAAGAAAATTAAAAGCTGAGCCTCTACTGGTCTCCACTGAAGCAGTTCAGTCATTTGTGAAAGACAGATACCAGTATTTATTTAACGCCTAAACACGGTTTTTAGGATTTGAACATTCAAATCCTACACATTTTTATCCATCTCTGCTTTATCTCACATTCAATCAATTCAATCAATTTATTTTTGTAACGCCCAATATCACAACAGAAGTCATCTCAAAGGTCGGTACAGACAAAAACAAATCAATATCAGACATCAATAATGATCAAAAATAATTCACACACGAATAGAAGGACCAGATGTAATGTCCCGTGAATAAGTAAATCACTTAGAGTAACAAGCTTAGAGTATCCCTCATCCTTAGACCTTCCTCTACGGCGAGGGAAAACCCCCAAAAAACCAGAAATCACATGGTAAAAAAAAAATTGAGGAAACCTCGGAGAAAACCAATTTATTGTTAACATTCTCCTTCCATGTCTGTCTGTCTGTCTGTCATCTGTGTACCCCCGTTACTGCACTCACTGCTGGCCCAGTGTGGGCCCGTGGATCATCGGCACTGACATAGCACCCATCTAGGGAACGACAGCGAGTAGAGACCGCTGGCGCTCGGACCTGGGACTCACTGCTGCTCGGGGCAAGCCAGAGCGGGAGCCGCTGACAGTGGGGGAGACTACGGTCAGTGAGGCAGTGGGTCAGCGGCCACAGCAGTGAGACACTCCAGTCATGATGACAATATAGCAACTATCAAAATTCTGAAATAAAATCCAACTCGGAAATGTCAGGTGTAACTCCATGTGGAAGTCAGCGCAGATGAACGGGGGTTTATTGCAGCGAAGCCAAAACGTAGAAATCACACGTTTTGTCAAACTCCTCCTACCTCCCTTCGCTGTTTAGGGGGCATCTGAAAATGCTCCGCTTGAAGGGCTACAAAGCCCTCCTCCTCACCCCTCGCACTCCCTCTTAAAGAGAATTGGGATCACCCTTCGTCTCTCGTGCACGCGCAAAACGGAGCCAAAGGGGCAAGACAAGGGCCAAGGGGGAGAATTGAGATTGGGCCTAAGACTCATTGTGACCCTGGCCTAACCTAAATGTTACTTTTCTAGATTTTGACACAGACTCTGAAGGCAGCCAGCAGAGCACTCACTCACCAACGCCCAATGAGAAGACCCCGCTGGAGAAGATGGAGATCTTGACCAATCAGGGCTTGCTTCAGGCGGTGAAGGTGTTTGCTGATTGGCTGAGGACAAACACGGACATTATCCTGATGTGTGCCCAGGTAATATACTTTTATATTATATACTTTGACCTGTGAGTGTGTGCTTGTGTCTCAACATGTCTGTGTCTGTACAGAGCTCCCAGAGTCTGTGGAACCGCCTGTCTGTGCTGCTCAACCTGCTGCCCGACGCCACCAAGCTGCTGGACACCGGTGAGTGTGTCCGTGTGATAGTTATTAAGTGTTATTATTCAGCTGGAGATTTTGTCATTTACAGGCCTTCTTTCTAGGGCTGTAATTGTAGTTCTTAGTCTGTATATCCCAGAAACAGTTAATCAATTACTAATATAGTGGACAACTATTTCAATAATCCATTAGCTGATGATTAATCGATTAGTTGTTTCAGTCCTACTTCTTTCACTATTAAAACATGGTAAAGGCTAAATCTGACACTGCATCTGCTGTGTCCATGCCCTGTCCTGTTGCTGTATGTGTTTTGTTATGTTTAAAGCTGCTGTTTATTGTCTTGTTGTGTTTAAAGCAGACTTGGGCCTCAGTGCAGAGCTCAGCGAGGCGCTACGAGCTGCTGAACAGTCTGACCTGGCTCAGTGTGGTCTCCTGCCGGAGGATAGGGCTCTGCGGCTGCTCCCAGCTCTCTCTGTGGCCCACAGGAAGATGGACTGGAGCCAGCCTGGACCAGACTTCAGCCCTCTGCACCAGGTACTGACCCAAACACCTCACACTTCACTACAGAGTTTGCTTTTAACATAGAAGGCTAGTTATAGCTGGGTCTTTGGTCTGCGGCAGTTGCCCGAGTACCACCAAAAAGATTTTGGGGTCTTGAAGTACAGTTGGGACATCCTCACAGGATTTATACCATAACTATTTAATACCATACTGTGCCTTGTGATGGTTATCGGCCATATATCTGAGCTGGGAACGTGTCTTGTTGAGCAGTGTGTGGTGCGTGTGTGCTGCATCCGGAGCTTCGGGCACTTCCTGACCACTCTCCAGGGGAACATCCTGCACTTTAACTCCGAGGCGGGCATCTTCACCAGCATCAGCCAGAGCCACGAGGACAGTCCAGAGCCGTCGGTCCAAAGCCAGCCGGCCCAAAGCCAGCCGGCCCAAAGCCAGCAGGCTCAAGCGCACTTCCGCATGGTTAGTCCCATCTTCACTACCTTTTAATGTGATTGTGCAACATTCACCTTTATCCTTCATGTCCCAGGCTGAAGAGGAGGCCCGGAGGAACCGTCTAATGAGGGACATGGCTCAGCTCCGTCTGCAGGTCTGTACATGTTCACGTCTGAAAGGAGTAATTACTGCGTGAGAAACTGCATGAGTTCAGAGTATCCTTAAATGACTGACAATTTTTTTGGATTTTCCTGTTTTAATTTCCCATATCTGTCCCGCCATGTCCCACCACATTACATGACCTGTCCCACTTTCACTACAATTTGTGGTGGTACCCTATGGCCAGTATGGACATATTTTGAATATTAGAGTACTTTTCAACGAATACATGTAGCAGGAAATTGGAACTTAAATTTTTTCAATGTGGACCTGTCAATCCTAATAAAAAACAGACCAAGACTCATAAACCTGGTATGTTGAGAACGACTCAGTGTAATTTGGTGTGTGTTGTGTGCAGTTGGAGGTGTCACAGCTAGAGGGCAGCCTGCAGCAGCCTAAATCTCAGTCGTCCATGTCTCCGTATCTGGTGCCCGACACGGCCGCGCTGTGCCAACACCTGCCCGTGGTGAGGCAGCTGGCCCACAGCGGCTGCTTCATCCTCATCATCCCCCGCACAGGTATGTGTTCAGCACAGGTCCCACTCGCTCTTCTCTACCATCACATGTTACATTTGTACGTGATGGAAGATTGGATTGCCCTTAGCAAGGTTTCCACAGGGCTTTTTCGTCTCAAACACATCGATCGAATTAAGCCCCTCCCACCCCCCTCCTCCTGCTCCCAGCTCAGCTGTTGGGAGAGGAAACTGCTGCACCTTGCTGCTGTAGTTAAGCTATGGTGGATTTTTTTTGACATGATAAAGCTTTGCCAGAGATGGAGAAGTAAGCATATAAATAAATATCAGAAATGCCCTCCGATGCTAACGGACACAGACAGTTGGCAAGACGGCTACTCAAGTATACTTTTCAGAATTCGTTAGCCTGCTCAATGTGTTGTCTATATAGCCGTTAGTCATTAGCATTAGTCATCAAACATACCAATTTACGAACTATCTGGATGTTTTCAGCTGCTGTCAATTATCAACCACACTTGTGTCATGTCAAAGTCTTGTTAGAAATCAGAATTTTACTTAAGATAGAAGTAGTGTGTAAAAGTGGCGTCGGAGGTAAATGAGTTAAGATTTCTGCTTTTTTGAGGATCATCCACTGCCCACTAAACTTCCTCTTATAATATGTTATTGATAGAGAAATCGCATAAATTAAATAAATGGCATAAAACAGACCTGTCATACCTCACCATACTTCTATATAGGGACTGGCTTCATCATTCAAATGAAGGGGGACAGGACGTTTGTGGACCGTTTGCGACCAGGAGGCATCCGAAACAGATGCCCGAACCACCTCAGCTGGCTCCTTTCAATGTGAAGGAGTAGAGGCTCTGTTCCGAGCTCTTCCCGGGTGACTGAGCTCCTCACCCTATCTCTAAGAGTGCTCCCAGCCACCCTGCGGAGGAAACTCATTTCGGCCGCTTGTATCTTGTCCTTTCGGTCAAGACCCAAATCTCATGACCACGGTCAGAATCTCCTCCAGTGGCCGGGAATAGACCGGAGAGGCTGAGGAGTGCATTCGCTCAGATTAAAACCTCTGCATTTTCACAACCACAATATGAATCTAATTGTCTTTTCACAATGTTCCAGTGTGAATGTGACTCTCCTACATGTGTGCAGTTATCGACGGCCTGGACAGACTGAAGAAGGAGACGCCTGGGGCCAGAGACGGGATCCGCTTTTTGGAGTCAGAGTTTCGGAAAGGCAGCAGGTGCTCTGCTCTCACAAAGCCCTACACATACAAATTAATTCATTTTAGGGCAGCAATTAACAATGATTTTACTAATCAATTAACCACTGATTTTTATATATATTTTTTTTATTTAATGAATTCAGCGGTTGGCTGCAAACGGGAAATTGTGTTTTTTATAAACTTTTTGGCGCATGAAGCTAAAGTGATGCCTTTCGAGGACGTGTTGTTAGAGTAAACTTAAAGCTAATGTCTGTAGGATGTTTTATTTTTATTTGACCTTTATTTAACCAGGAAAATCCCATTGGCGTTTAAGAATCTTAATTGAGTAATAGTTGACAAAAATGAAATGTGGTGTTGACAGGTACATCCGCTGCCAGAAGGACGTGGGGCGGAGTTTTGAGAGAGATAAACTGAAGCGTGTGGACATCGAAGCCTGGTACGTTCAGCTAGAACTCATTCACAGCACTACTTTGTCCTTTATAGGTGGCGTTCACGTTCAGAATTCAATTTCTTCTCTTGTCACTATTCTGCCCAAAGTCGAGCAACGTGAAAGTAACGTGAAAGTAACACGAAATGACTCTTTAGCATGTTGTGATGTCACATGAACACAACCTTGTGTTGCTGTGTATTATTGAATGAGGACTCTTGGAGCGAAGAAGAGCTTTAATCTTACGCATAACATGTTTGTACTGTTGATGAGATGCACTCTATAAATGGAGCGAATTTGATGAAGGTGCTCATTAACCCTGCTGTTGCCAGGCATCTGTACAAGATGGTGGACAGCTGTCGTCAGCTGACTCTGTCTCAGAGCCTCGGAGACGAGGACACGGCAGGCATGGTGACCATCCTGACAGGGAGACAGCCAGAGGACATGTCAGCTCAGTCTGCAGCTATGAAGGTGAGACGGGAAGGAGGTCCTGGGTTCCATTCCCCAGCACAGAAGTCCAATAACATCACATCGGGGAGGCCAAAAACGCCTCCAAATCTTTGTGAAGTGACTCAGTTTGTCACGTATCCTCACTACGAAAAAATAAGTCATGTGCACATCTTAAATGGCTGTTTACCTTAAATACAATGTGAACTGCACGATTATGTAGTAGCCATTTACCCTCATGTATTTCCAAAGAGAGGGAGAGGCAGGTAGATAGATGCACATAATGGCACAACAAACATGCTAATCAAAGTGAAATTTAACATTAGAATAGCTCTGTTTTATCCTCTTTTACTGCACATTTCAACTTGTTGAATACTAGGCAGAAACAGCCTTGTAATCCTCTGGTCCCAAACCTGGAAGTTAGCATTTCGTCGTGCATGGGGTCTATTGTGCTGCAGCGTGATATTTACTCTATATTTCAGGACTAAATGTTCTAAACCTTGTCATCCACCTGTTTTTTTCGGCCCAGTCGGCGCTCCAGGCTGCGGCGTCCGCTGGCATGGAGCTCAAACACATCGGACACTTCTACCAGCAGTGGAAGGAGATGGGCTGAGGCGAAGTCCTGGACGTCCACGCAGTCACAACTCTCGCCCCTCTTTCTCCCAATACTGTTTATCTCTAAAAAGGCATCCAACATTCTGAAGGAAGGCGGAGTGAGAAGGCTTCCAGGGACCGGGTGGAGGCAGCGGCAGAGGAAGTGGAGGCTTGTGAGGGTGAACCACAGAGTCTCTCCTGAAGGAACAGTAGCAGCACCTTGGGCTCGGAGAGAGGGGGACCTTTGGAGTGGCCCCAGGCTACACACTGTAAATGTCCGGACACAGATGGATTCTCGTGCAGACGTACAGAGAGGGCCAGACGGAAGTCGCATTGGCCTGTACACAAACTGCACACTCCCCTTGTAAACATGTGGCTTCTTTTGCAATAGGGCTCAAAGAGTTTTTTGGGGGAAAAAATATGAAGTTGCAATTTTTCAGTCAAATGTTAGTGACAATATTTCCAGGATGTATTTATGTTTTTTATGCTCTGTACCTGTTTTTTTTCCAGATTCTGAAACCACAACAGAGGGACAAAGTTGATTTTAAACCAGGGGTGACTGTCACAGCCCAATCTGCTCATTAACCCAATCTGCATGCATCATGCTAGTCTGTTATATAATCCTTTATTTATACAGGTTTGTCCCTTCAGACTCAATGTCTCATTTACAAGAGTAAATACAAACAGTATAAATACAAAAGCTAAAACGGACATGGTTTAAAATGTCTACTTAAAACAACAGCACTTTCCTATAGATTCTTTCGCCAAACCTTGTAATAAAACTAAATTCTCCAAGTGTTACCAGGCTGGACAGCTTCAGGTCCTGCCGGAGGGACCTTTTTGTTAGCCTGACTATACTTATTTTTCAACTCTTTAGACAGGGTTTAATTCAGTTTTTTGGTTGTAGTCTTGGTTTGTTTTCATTTAAGGCTAATAAAGTTAAGCAGCTGATGTAATCCAGGACATCTGAGCAGGCGCCGACTGAATTTTCGCACAGATCAGGCCAACGCATGGATCGGGTTGTGACGGCGCCCAAACCTTTTTTCCTTCAAGAGCCAAATGTAAACGATGGATTAGCGTTCAAAAGGCCAAATGTAAAGTTGTTTATCAGACTTTAAGACTTATTTTACTTCATTAAGGACACAAAAAGAGGTCCACAGAGTCTTAGTATAAATAAAAAAACTAGAAATGTCACAGAACCAGTAATGAGACGACTTTTCCACTACAAAAAAATCTAGTTTACATTTTTAAAGGAGTGTTTCATTTTGAGGAAAACAATTAAATCTTTTAAAAGCTAAACAAGCCACACTGGGACATGTTCGTCTCTAAACAACGCCAGCTGACTGTACAAGCCACTTCGTTGGAGTTATGAGCCAAAACAATAGCATCCTTTGCGCTTTTTGTGTACTTTAAAATTGCAATTTCAATTTGATTTGAGCAGATCTTTCAGCCCTCCTTTGCAGTCTGTACCGTGTTGTGCTGTATATGTGAGAACAACCTTGCATTAGGTTTTCATCTGCATTTTATTTTTTTAAAGGTTTTCTTTCCGGAAGCCAAGGCTGAATGACTTCTGCATGAATGTTTAGAGGGGTTAGAAGGAGGAGAATGTTATCTACTAAATAAAAAAAAATGTGTCTTCTCCAGTGAACTGTATTTATGGAGGTCTAGGTCTGGAGTGGAGTTGTGTTAGTTTGTGAAGAGTTTCACAGTAAAGACATGATTTGATTCATTAAATTTGACCTGGTGCATAAAACTGTGTTGTTTGTGACATGTTCATCATGTTTATGTTGTGGAGTTCTGTTTAAGTTGGAGCAGGTGCCAATACAACTTTATGGGAGGGAAACACAAGTTTGCAAATGTTTTCCCTCACCATTATTTGATAGTGATTGGATTCACAAACCTGCCATGTTATTCTAATGGCTGAAAGTCCTTTCTACTGGCCAAAATCAGGCACGTTCTTGAACACCTTTATGAGAAAACATTTTGATCTTAGTTAATGACAAGACATTGAGCTTCGTGACAGTTTTTGCTGCATTTATTTATTTAATAGGGACAGTGCATATTAATGAACAACTGTTACAGTTTACAGATTATAGCAAACATGCTAATTTCCATCTGCAGTCCCTAGGCAGGTGACACCGAAACAATTACATCACACATGCTTCATGCAGATTGGCCCAGAAATGAGAGAAAATCACAATAGCAACACTATAAATCAGCATTTTGACAGTTAGTCATGACCATAGTTACCAGTATATACTACTGCCCTCGACATCAGTTTTTTGTTTGTTTGGTTATAATCATAGAAGCAGTCTTGTATGGAGGTCAACTGATTTTGCTGACAAAAGCTTAGTCAAACAGCAGGAAATGTGACTCAGTTCTTCAATGTAAAGCAGAAAAACAAAGCAATGGCAGCAGACTCGGGCAGGGTGACCTTAGATACACTGGTAATTAGCCTATTAAATGGCTATAACAAGGAGGTCAAACACAGATTTAATCCGGCCTTTAATCTCGTAGAGCATACACATTCACGGACTTGTTGCAGAAATATTTGTTGGTCTACCTCATGGTGGTTTGGTTTCAACAGAATCCCTAATTTTTCACGTCTTACCTTGGATATCTTTTCATATCGCTTTCCTGTATTTCGCAGATCCTGTGACAGTTCGTTTGCTTTCCCCATGACTCAGAGCCCAGATCCTCAGTGCAGCTCTGTATGTAAGATGCAATGAGTATGTAAACTTTTGACCAGGGTCTGTCAGGAGCCCTGAAATTCACAGACCTTTTATACACGCTAATTGCAAGCAAACAGATCTCAGGTGACGGCCGTTACCTTTAGTAGTAGTACTTCAAGCCAAGATCATGCTGGGATGTCTTGACCAGAGTCATTTTGGTGCTGTCTATTATTATTTATTTTATTATAACACAGTTGTTTCACAATAAATGGCTTCACACAACCACTGGCTATCAGTGGAACAAAAAAAATAAAAAGTTTTTGTAGATGTTCTCTGTATAACTGTATCAATCAATCAAAGTTTAATTATAGAGCCATTTAAACACACAAAGTACATACCTGGTGGTCATATGCTACTATTATTGCCCTGGGGTAGACTGACGGAAGCAAGGCTGCCAATTTGCGCCATTGGCCCCTCCGACCACCACCAACACTGAAGTTTTAGTTTATTTAAAGGACAATGTGCAGTTGCATTAAAAAGATGGCTGCACCAGATTTAGCACCATGCTACTTTCCATCCGTAGTCCCCGGTCTCACTACATTCAGCCAGGCTTCCAGGTATTTCCCTGGCGGTCTCACGTCCATGTACTGACCAGGCCCTACCTTGCTTTAACATCTGGGGTCTGCCGGGATCAGGCAGAGCCAAGGCGATATGGCATTGTACAGATACGACGGCCACAAAGCCGGTGCATCAAATCTGATTCCATCGCTGTGTTACAGACAACTGCGCAGGAAAAGCAGCCTCTAATGACTACATTTATACAAAATAGTACAAAATCCAAACTTGTGTGAGTTTCTGTCGCGCTGACTTGGAGTGTGCCTATATTATCTTCCCACAGCCCTGAGTTCCCTCATTTCGTTTTTTTGTTGTTGCCTCGGGCTAATTTCCATTTGTTGTCCCACACTCGTACACACAAACACACTCTCATTCATCCTGACCTATTGTACATGTTTTTTAGTGGTAGGGGAAACCGGAGCACCCAGAGGAAACCTACACAGACACAGGGAGAACATGCAAACTCCACACAGAAAGGCCCCGTCCTGGTGTGGTGTAGCAGGCCAATTTAGCCCCTGCCCAGATTAAACCCGGGTATAGTTCAGCCTAGGCCTCCTAGGGGGATAAACTGTCCTAGGGGCCGGTGAGTGTGCGAACATGTGTATGTGTCTGTGTTTGTGAGGTGCAGACTGTCAGTCAGCGCTGATTAGCGCTCAGGTGTCTACAAACTTCAGAAATCTTGTGAAAAGGGTAAAATAACTTTATATATTAGAGTAAACTAACACAAGGAAGCACTCCTGGGCGAAAATATATCAGAAGTAGGCTAACACACAGGAGAGCTGACACGTGACACTCGCAGTTAACCGGGTAAAGGGCTCTTAACCGGCTACATAATCAGTACTGTAACAGTGAAAGAACAACTAAACACCAAACCAACTTTTTTTTGCTGATAAACTGTCTAAATGGGTGTGTAATAGTATTATCTACATGTTCCAGTTAATATTTTGACATTTTAGTGCAAACCTGCTGAAAAGAGTCCTTTTATGCCTAAAACCGAGTGGCTAACGCCCTCTAGAGGTTGAACTCGTAATGTGTATCTATTCCATTTGAATTTTGCGGTTAGCTGATAAAGTGGAAGGTGAGCTGGTGGTAGAAGTTTACGTCATCAGCTCTGCCACGACTTACCATTCTCTCTAACGCTGTGGTATCACTGTGGCTCCTCCCCTCCTCCTCCGTAGCCAGCTGGAGTTGGATTAGCGAACACGTCTCTTTCACGGCAGATTTCAAATTTTTGGTGTGGGTGGAGTAAGGCTCTGGCACGCCCGTTTAGGCCCTCTAAACGGGTGTGTCATAATCAGTACTGTAACAGTTAACCGGTTACATAATCAGTAACAATTAACCAGTTAACCAGGCACACCCCAATTACAAAAGCAAGTGCCAAAATAAACATGGCAGCGCCTGAGGTCCGCGTAGTCGCTGCTATCAAATCTGTTTTAATAGAATCCACCATTTTCTTTTTGAAAGAACAACAGTGAGATTATCGGATCAAATAGTTTCGATACGATAATCTAGAGCTTTTCTTATTTTTTGTAGTTATTTTTACATGTTGTAGTATTTGTATGTGATTGTGTTTTAATGCTGTTACTATGAAGCACTTTGGTCAACTGAAGTTGATTTTAAATGTGCTATACAAATAAACATGAATTGAATTGAATATTTTACGGATATGGCAGCTCAGGTTGAAGTATTCTGCTGAATGTCTCTCCTTCCCCCAGAACATTGACATTGTGGAGAACTCGACTCAAAGCTGCAGACTATGACTCTGGCCCTCGCAGGTTATGCTTTGATGATGACAGAGAACATCCTGTTCTTGGCCAGGTGCTGTCTGAAGGCCTTGTCTCGCAGGCCGTACAGGATGGGGCTGATCAGGCGCGGGAGCATCATGACCAGCACATAGACAACAAATGCAATGTGCAAGATGTACCGCCTAAACCAGTATGCCAGAGCCCTTAGCAGGAAGTGGTCCACGTAGGACAGTGTGCACAGGCACAGTTGGAAACCATGAAGGAGGATGGTGTTCCGCGCCTTGTTGGACTGACAGTAGGATGCATTAGCAGCTCGAGCCGCGAAAAAGATGTGGCAATATGTATAAATGAGAATGAACCAGATGATGGACAGGTAGATGTTATATTGGACATCCCTCTTGACCATAATGAGAGGATGTCCAAAAACAGTGGTCCTTTCACAGTACACCGTAGCGGTAAAGAACGCCGGCGGTTGGGTGGCCACCGTGATGAAGATGTCCGGCAGAATAATCAGGGAGGTCATGGCCCAGATGCCCCCAATGACCACGTAGGTGCGCTGGACGGTGCAGAGCTGGGCGTGGCGCAGGGGGAAGCACACGGCCACGTAGCACTCCATGGCCATGACGGCCAGGTTGAGCGGCGTGGCGTGGGTGGTCAGCACGCTCAGAGACAGGAGGATGATGCAGAGCCAGCAGGTGGGTTCACGAGAGGTGGTGCTCAACATGAACATGAGCGTGGACATGAACAGCTGAAACAAGTCGTTCAGGACCAGGTGGGCGAACAAGATGTAGCGCGGGTTTGTGTAGAAGACCTGGAAAAGGAAAATGTGCACGTCACAAGTGCATGGTACCGCAGAAAGTGGGTCTTATTTTCCATTGATAAAAATGGCGACCCTGCTAACCCCTGTCTATTGTTCCCAACTTTGTCTCTCTGTGAACTTTGAATCTTCAGAATACTGTAGACCTCAACACGTACAAATTTGAATATAAGTAGCAAATCTATAACAAAACTTAATAAACTTTGCATGTAGGAGGACCACCTGTCCCCCTTTTGGTCAGGCATTTAGACCTTTGTCCCATTAAGACAATGTCCCTGTTTGTCAATGAAGTTAGATTTACATAGATTATCCACCAGTATTTGTCAGTCATTATATGAAGTGTCCCAAAATGAAAACCTCACTGAAAAGCAGTTACAAACAATACAAAAAGTATGGTTCGAAGTAGGGATGCACCGATCCAGCTTTTTTACTTCCGATACCGATACTTGGGGTTTAATATCTACCGATATCCGATACCAATTGATACTGTGAGATTTTCACAAAGGTAGCTTTGTAGATGACTTATTTGTTGTTCATGCAAAGAAACGGCAGTGAATTGAGGTATTCCATGCGTACT
>OMNZ01016071.1:0-10575 GCA_900303255.1 Lesueurigobius sanzi
TCACATGGTTTGACAAATAAAGAATCTTGAATCTTGAATAGTAATTATGAACTAATTGAAAATAAATGTAGAATAATAATGATCTGTACCTTGTTCTCAGTGGCATGTTTCTCTTTCTCCACTTTGGCCAGAGTGAGCTCCAAGTCATCGATGTCTTTCTTGAGTTCAGAGCACTCGTCCTCCAGCTTTCTTTTCTTTGCCGTGAGTTCTGCATTCATCTCCTCTTCATCTTCCAACCTCTCAGACAGTTCTTTGGCTTTAGCCTCCATTTGAATTTTGTTTTTTATCAACCCCTCACATCTTTCCTCAGCGTCACAAAGATTGTCTTGTTCCTGTTAATATAATTTTGTATTACTTTCCATATATGTTATATTAAAAGACTAACTATCTTACCGCTTGAACTTGAAGTTGCAGGTCGTTCTTCTCTTGGAGAAGTGAGACCATTTTCTCCTCCAATTCCTTCCTCCGTGCTTCTGACTTTGCGTAAGCCTCCTTCAGCTTCAAAAATTCTTCCTTCATGTTTGCCATCTCCTTTTCGGCTTCTGCTGATCTCAGTAGAGGTTTGATCTTGAAGTAGAGCTTCATCCAGGGCCAATTCTTGACTACCATAAAGGCGCGGATATTCCACTGGATCACCAACAAGGCATCTCTACATCAATTTAATGCAAATACTTTGATCAGTTATTAATAACTATTTTCATGAACAAGTATGTTATAAAATAGGAGTTACCTGCGTTCCACCATTTTCAGATATTCAATACGTGACAGAAGTCCTCGAGATCTAGCCTGGATGTTTGTGATAATTTTAGACAATCGCTCATCTCTCATTTCTTCAAGTAAACCCAGCAGTCCAGCTTTAAAAAACACCTGCAAACATATACACATTCATTCATATTTGCTGTTTATAATTCATTATGTTGCAAACAAGATACTGGCAAAAAACCTTGGTGTGTCCAAACTTGTATTGGTTGTGATCAATGTCCAGCGATGCAAGAAGTTTTTCTGCTCCCTTCCTGCTGTCAATGAACTGGCCCTCAGGGATTGCAGCAGGATTTAAAATACGATATCTATATCGAGCATAACATAAACTTTAAACATTGCCCCATCATTACAACAAAAGTTTGATTAACCTATTTCACCTCTGCTTGAAGTCTGCATAGAGGATCCTGTTGGGGAATCCTTTCCTGCAGATCCTGATGCCTTCCAGCACACCGTTACAGCGCAGCTGGTGCATCACCAGAGGGTTCTCCATGGCCCCAGGAGTCTTGGTCTCATTGGGGATGATGCAGCGCACAAAGTGAGGGTGAGTGGACCTCAGGTTGGTCATCAGTTTGTTCAAGTTTTCCTGTTGAATGAACAAATTTATTTTGTACTTTGTACTCTTTAAATACATGTTAAAGTAAATGTTTTTAGTGGTCTTACCCTGTGTAAGGCTGACACAGTCTGGAAAGATGACCCTTTCTTTTTTGTACCTTTTCCCTTTGCAGATTCTTGTGCAAAATTAGCAATATATTACAATGCAAGATAAATTCAAAGTAATTTCATTTTGCACACATGTTATCATCCTAGGACAAATTAAATATATTTTACTACAAACCAGAGTCTGCTGATGCATAATTTGCGAAGAGTGTTGACAGCAGTTTAAGTGTAGACTTTTGGTAAAGTGCAACGACAGTCTCATTAAGAGGGTCTTTGTTCTTCACCAGCCAGTTGTTGATATTATAATCAACAGTCCCAGCGTAATGAACCAGGGCGAAATGAGCCTCCGGTTTTCCTTTCACAATTCTGGGCTTCTGAAAATTGGCAGATTTTCCCAGATGATTGTCGTAAAGCTTAGCTTTAAATGTGGCATCACTGGCTTTTGGGAACATGCACTCCTCTTCAAGGATGGACATGATCCCCATGGGCTGGAGAGAATGAGGAATAATGTTATATGTTGGTGAACCATATGCAACTTCATTACCTCCTAACAGTGTTACCTTTTCAATCAGGTCGATGCAGGCCTGTAAGTCCATACCAAAGTCTATAAAGGTCCACTCAATGCCCTCTTTCTTGTACTCCTCCTGCTCCAGCACAAACATGTGATGGTTGAAAAACTGTTGCAGTTTTTCATTTGTGAAGTTAATGCAGAGCTGCTCAAACGTGTTGAACTGTGAAGTAAAATATCTTCAGTTGAACTTGACATGTGATGAGGTAGTATATATATTTCATATGTATTCATATTTTTACTCACATCAAAAATTTCAAACCCAGCGATGTCCAGTACTCCTATGAAGTACTGACGCGGCTGTTTGGTTTCCAGTGAGTGGTTGATCCTGATCACCATCCACAAGAACATCTTCTCGTACACCGCTTTTGATAAAGCACCAACGGCATAGTTCACCTGAGCAACAGTTTGGCCCTTGGTGACCCATTCGTTTCCAACTTTCACTCTTGGATGCAACAGGCCTTTGGTGAGGTCAGCAGCATTCAGGCCCATCAAGTATGCAACTTTGTCAGCATCTGTAAAAACCATACTTAGTACTTAGGTCATTGGCTCTCAAGCTATCTTTCAAACATTTTAAAAGATGATCTTTCATAATAACACTGACACTAATTGCCTTTTTTGACAAAAAACAAACAACACAGTAAACATAAATGAGGGTGAGCACTTCTGTGTGTGACTAATCCACATACACAGGTGCTCTTCCAGGAAATGGCAATTGAATCATTTAAATAAAGAAAGAAATGGTGATACTGCGTTCTCACAATTTGTGATATGTAATTCTGAACGTCAGCTCCTCATTTTGATTGATTTGAACACATAAACAGTGTCACCTTCAGTGCCATCAGCCTCAGCTTGTTCCTCCCGCTGCTTCTGTTTGAACTTCATGTTTCCGTGGTGCATAATGGACCCCGTCAGCTTATACACAGAGTTCTTTTCTTCTTGTGTAAAGCCCAGCACATCATAGGCACTCTGTAAAACAGCATTTTCTCTATAACAACTAGTTTAAACACACTTTTCACTCGTTTAAATCTGAGTAAATGAGTACTAAGCCTGACATCTGTTGCTAAAAGCTCCTCTGCGTCGTCTATGGAGGCGACTTGGGTTTCCCCCTGAGAAATGAAGGGGTAGTCATATGGGTTGTTTGTTATCAGCAGCATCTCTGGAATAGGTGAAAAGACACTGTAAGTTCATGTCAAACAGAAAGACTAGGTGTGATCTGAGACTGACCCAAGAGTTCTGGCTTTTTGTTTGACAAGATCTGGTAAAAAATGTGGTAATCCCTTTCAGCTCTGAGCTGGAAGGTCACACGAGATTTCTCCAAAAGATCTAAAAGAAAAGGGATTAATAGTTATTGCTGATGGCAAACCACCACAAAGTATTGACCTATGCTTTTTTTAACTTACATGTTTCGATATCAGCTGACGCTAATTTTCCTCTGGTATCAAAATGAATCCTGATGAATTTGCCCTACATTCAAATATTACATGTCATTTGGAAAGTACTCAGAAGGTGTTGAGATGAGGATGATCACTTACAAATCTGGAAGAGTTGTCATTTCTGATGGTCTTGGCATTTCCAAAGGCCTCAAGAGCAGGGTTTGCCTGGATGATTTGATCCTCCAGGGTTCCCTGGTAAAAACATGATTCAACAATGTGTCCAAAAACACAATAAAGACATACACTTATCTGGTCTATTTTTAATTGCAAAAAAGTTATCAAGAGAACATAATGCATTTTTAAAGTGACAAGCAAAATTGCTTCTTATCTCAACGCTCTGAGATATTCTTGATTATAATTATGATTATTTGAAAACAAACGGACGATGAAATGTCCTACTAACCTTGTCTTTTGTAATGGATTCCTTTTTACCTCCTCCAGCTGCAATACTGGCAAAATACTGAATGACTCTCTTGGTGTTCACCGTCTTTCCTGCACCAGATTCTCCGCTACATTTAATAAATAAATACTTAACACAGAAACATAAAAAATGTATATACAGTATATATATTCAAGTGATAGTCTGAAATTTGCTAAATGAGGAGAGGGAACAACGTAAACAACCTCCCCCTCTCCTCCTGATTGGACTGGAAAGCCCCTCCTCCCCCCCAGTACACATGAAAACTCATCTCTGATTTGTTGCTGAGATCAGCAAAGGGAGGAACTTTAAGAAAATATTATTATTTTTATTTAGTTTTAGTACTTTACATCAAAATTGAGACACAGTAAATTATACACATTCTGTGCACAATTGTTAAAGACATGCAGACTATAACTTTAAATCATCTTTGAAATTATGCTTACGTAATCAGAATCGACTGGTTTTCACGATCTATAAAAAGTACAATTCAAAATTAACTACAAAATGCCATTTTACATAATTTTTTGCTTTTACCAAGCCATATGTATCAAAAAAGATATGTCTAACTACCTGCTAACATGTACTGATAGGCATTGTCAGAGATGGAGAAGATGTGAGGAGGAGCTTCAGCCCTCTTCTTTCCTCTGTAGGCAACAACCACTTCTTGGTTGTAGACGGGCAGCCACTTGTAGGGGTTGACAGTCACACAGAACAGCCCAGAGTAGGTCTATTGAACAAGCAAGTTACAAGATGAAATAAATGTTGCACCCTGTTGTTTTGTTGTTCACTCACATAGATCATCCATGCGGCGTAACGCTCTTTGAGGTTAAACAGCACAGCGGGCTCATGGAGGAAGGTCAGCATGGCCATGTCCTCAATCTTGTCAAACTTTGGGGGATTCTGTTGCAGAATCTGGGTATCTTTGACAGTCACAGTCTGCAGGAAAACATAATATTGCATATGTTTGGTCCCTGAAGTCCTATATGTGCATTTATACATTTATGCATCAGATTCTACATAATGGTTCTGGTCAAATCTTTATTTGACAGAGAACATCATGCCACATTACAAAGCATGCAGTGGGGAGATGTTGCCAGATGGCAGTAGTGCCATCACTCAGCTGCTTAACATACTGACAGTCTCTTTAATTATAAGCAGCCATTTAAACCTGTATTTACACTCACTCAAGGATGTACTCTTCAAATTACACTCAGCTTTACACTGGGATTAGCACCTGATCCCGGAACAGTGCTCACATACATTTTATTAAACACATAAAGTCTTCCTTGTGTTATGGACCACTAACACATGAACACATCTCACCGGTTTTAGCTTCGCTCCACTGGCTTCCATTTAATTTTAGAGTGGATGTTAAAATTGTTTAATGTACTTTTAAATGTCTGAATGGCCTGGCCCCCTCTTATCTATCTGATCTGATGCGCACTTATGCTCCCTCTTGTGCTTTCAGGTCGGCAGATCAGCTACAGCTGGTTGCCCCTAAAACCAAGCGCAAACTTGGGGGAGATGGAGCCTTCTCTGTTGTTGGCCCACGGCTGTGGAACCAGCTGCCATTAGAGATTAGACAGGCACAGTCTTTACCTGTTTTCAAATCTCTACTAAAAACGCACCTCTTTTCACTGGCAATGATATCATTTATTTCCCGTTTTTATATTTTCTTGTTCAACTTGTTTTACCGTATATGTGTGTACGGCACTTTGGTCAACTACAGTTTTTAAAGTGCTTTATAAATAAAGTTGGTATGGCAACAAACAAACACATTAATCTTATCTGAAGAGAGGAACTGACCTTCCCATGTTGTGTCTCCACAGTGGCCGTGTCTCCTTCTCGACTGGTGATGGTGGCCTTCACAAACTCCTCCACTGCGTCTGGAACGTAGCACTCCTTCTTGATGTCAAAAGGACGCGTAGACGCCTCCATACGCTCCTTATCCGACTTCCTCAGGTACGAGGACGCCAGCCCAAACACTGACATCTCCGCATCACCCATGGCTGCGGGGTGAGCACTAAAGAGTGGAAAAGGGTATAAGTCTGTGGTCATTTCTCAAAACTAGATAAATCTCAAGTCTTCAATCCAACACTGCAAACATGGTGGTGATTAGATGGTGTTATCTTATTGCTATTATATTATATGTTATACTTTACCAGTTTATTCAGCAGAATGCTCAGGTCGGCTCAGGCTTCTGTCCCCTGTAATGTCAAACAGCAATATGATATATGTGAAAATGATGATGTATTCTTTAGTTGAGTATTTAAAATATCCGATTTCAGACTTACACAGTCCAGGTGAAGAGGAAGCAGCTTGTCGGCTCACACTGGGGAAGATATCAAATATATAACCCCAGATGACCCTCCCTGCCCAGGCCAAGGACACCGCCCTGACCTGCGAACCAACACACAACCACAGGTAACGCCAAGTGCCCCCCCCCCAAATGCCCCTTGTCTCATGGCACTGGCTCTGCTCCCGGCCGTGTTGGTCTTTAGCTTCCAAATAATGTGATTTTTCCGGACCACTGCCAGGAACTTTTCGACATAACTCATCCGTGACTCACCCATCCGCAGCCGCAGCCACTTCTTCAACAACACTTGAACACTTCTTTCATATCTTTTGATAAATTGTAATGTGGGGGATGGCTTACCAAAGTTACCAGGGGCCACTGGAGGCCAACGACCCAGTAATAATAGAAAGAAATGCATCTGTTTTCTTTTTGTGTCATGAGAATTTTAATTAGATTTGCGCAACTTGGCTCATTCATTCCATTTTAAGCAATAAAACAAACAAAACAACAATCTAGTACAGCAGAAACATCCATAATTCACATGCATCCATTCCATAATAATGTATTTTCCACTTAAGTTTATACGGTACCACAAACTCTCAGTAGTTCAAACTATTTGTTCCGACACAGTAGCAAAGAAGAGGACTGGACAATGGGCCTATTTAAAGGTTTTCCAGTTGGTCTGTTCACATTGAAGTGGATGTCTCTCTGCTCCACTTCAGCTGTCAGCAGTCCATGTAAAATAAAAAAGGGGGATTTGCTATTTATAAGTAGCAATAAGCTGTTACAGATGCCTACCTCACTATCTCAGGTGAACAGGTTAGTCGTTCAGACACTGTGTGGCCCTGTCAGCGGCATCAGCACCATTTGTGTCATGACCTCTTGACCACGAGGCTTAAAGAAACCCAGTGAACAAAGCCGCTCGAGGGGTTTGATGGTGAGTGATGGAAATGTAAACATGTCGACGTGAAGCTGCTGGTTCGTACAAAGGAGCAGTTGTTTTGAGCATGTACTCGATCTATCTGCGAGTTTAAGATGCCTTTGCAGCTTAAACTTGGTCTTGTTCAGTAGACAAAAGTTGAAATAACATCATAATCTGGACAAGTTTTAAATGCCATAAGCCTTTAATGTTATAACAGGCAAATTGTGATATTATTGATGATGTTGATGGTATTGGAATGAAAAAGAAATAATGTTAATGTGATCATTGTATTATATTGTGGCCTGATTTGGTTCATCTCAGGGGTCCCCAACCTAGTCTTATATCTTAACCACCAGAGGCTTTGGTTCAGATTAGGGCTGGTACCTTTAAACAATACCAGTGTGGTATCATAAAAACATTTGGTACTAAGGGTATCGGAAAGAACTGGTACCGAAATATGGCTCTAGAAAAAGAAAAGTTCCTTTAGAGCAAGTTTTGATGCCTGGTGTGTCCTGATACAGCACTAGAGAAAGTTACTTGGTTGTTTCAGCACAAATTAATTATTAAAATCTTTTTTGGAATACATTCCAATTATTGTTCCATGGTTAGATCTGTGGTTTCCAACCTTTTTTGTCTCACGGGCCCCTTGGGCCATTCATTTATGCTCGGAGTACCCCCTGCTTCGATGGTTTTGTTGATTAGTTAGAAAGTCAAATGACAAAAACTCCAGTTTATCAGGTAAAAGACACCTAAATACTCTCAAAATCTCACTCTTAACAGTTAAATGTTTTAAAATGTCTTTTCTTTGACTATAATAATCAAAAATACAATTTGTTTCATCTTATTTTTTATCTGAAATTATTCCAAGTAGCCCCTGCTAAACTCTCAGGTACCCCCAGGTTGGGAAACACTGCTCTAGACGACCAATAATTTAGTATAGGTATCAGAAAAATCGTTCAGGTACCGGTCTCGTAAACCAACTACTGTTAAAGTACTGGTATCGAGCCCTAGTCCAGACCTAGTCCAGAGTCTCTTTTTATGCCTAACATCTTGTTCTTATTCATTAACAGTTATTTTACCACACGATAACAAAGGCGATGTGTCAGTCAGAGCGATGCAATACATTGTAACACTGGTTAAATTCTAAAGGCAATTTGTCGGAAATACAGTGTTATTTTTGGACAGAGCCAGCCCTAGGCACAGGCGAACCAGGCGGCCACCTAGGTTGCCATCTACTGGACGGGGCACCAAATTAGACAAAAAACAAACAAACTGTAACATCAGCAAGTATTGCGCATCACTTTGGAATGGAAAGGAATAAGACCAGCGTTGTTTTTTTTTAGTTGTTGTTGAAAACGACATCTTTCAGGCCGTCTGTGTAGGTTCTCAGTCGTACAGGAGTTGTCCATCGTAGGCAAAGATTCTTCAGTCTTCATCTGTACTCTGTGGTTGGAGTGTTGGGCGTTTCGCTCTTTATCCAAAAAGCTTCATTCATTCGCTGACAAAGCTTTTTGTATAAAGAGCGAAACGTCCTACACTCCAACCACAGAATACAGATGGAGACTGAAGAATCTTTGCCCGCATGTTTCACCTCCGGGAGCCGTGTAAAATTACAGTGAATTTTTTTAGTTTAAACATCAGAAGGGCCTCTCCTCTAATAAAAATGTAAAATATCCAAATGGTGGAATAAGGAATGAAAGTAAAACGGGAGCAAATGGAAGACCAAATAACCAAAAAATCTAGAAAGAGAAGGACACAAAAGTGCAAAAAAAGCTATCAAATGTTGCAAGGAATGTCGTGAGGGCTGGAAGGCTCGGAGGGGTCAGGTGTGTTGTGTTTTCTTTGGGGGAACAGCCCTGATTTTGGAGGAAGAAGGTAAAATATATCTTTAAATAAATGCCTATTGTATACAACAAACTATAAATTGCAGATTAATCAAATATTAAAATGTTTTTTTTTTATTTGTTTTGTTTGAGTTCTACTTGACAACACGGCCAGCCATGAAAATTGTTTCTCATAAAAGTACACACACTGCTAAAAAGTCATATTTCCTAAAAGTTTCATCACTTTGTATGTGTACACAGCAAAAAGTGACATCTCCATAAGTTAAATTTGCTTGACTTCAGAATATTTCACCTTAATTTGAATAATTGTGACTTGCCAAGTAAAAATATCTAAGTATTTTTGCACTTAAAATAAGAAAAAGCATATCATTTCAAGAAAATGTATATTTATTATCAAATTTTTAGTGCAAGAAGTTGGTTTTCCTTAACCTAAGAGCAAAAATACTTGTTCCATTGGCAGATCATTTTACTTAGTCAAAATTACTCAGAATAAGGTCAAATATTCTGAATTCAACCAAATTTTACCTATCAAGATATCATTTTTTGCAACATAATAACTTATTAACATTATTGATTTTTAAAAAGTTCACATCACATTTTTGGCTTGTTGTCCCGTGATTGTTTCCTACAAGGCCTTTGAGCCGGCTCTGCTTACACTGCATTATACTGGGCTGTACAAATAATAACGTTAAGACAAAAATGGTCAGCAGAAGGTGTTTAAAAATATCACGACAATTACCGGTAGCACGCAGGGATTAAACATAGGAGTGTGGATTTGTGCAAAGCCATGCCCTTCGATTCCCTCATCTGTCTGGTATTAACCATGTGAGTGGCTTGTTGGTGCTCTGTCGGTGTGAAGGATGTGATATTGGGATATTAATAAACCTTTTTTTGATAACCTTATTTGACCCCCACTGCTTAGAAACACACTAACGGGACTAACAGACTGTCGGAAATGTAATCAGAGGTATTTCAGCCCAGAAAGATAAGGGCATCCATTGACAAGAACCACACATACAGACGCTTCCCGCGCCAGGAAAAAATATCCCAGTGGATAGACAAAGAGCTTCAGCTTATAGACTGGTATTTGGGGCTATCTAAGCTCTACAATATGAGATTCAGTCGGGGATTGCTGCTAGTGCAGGTTATAAAAGAAATTATGATAAGAGTTGGCTGCATATAAGCTTTTAGAATATAATGGGGCCTTTTTAATGCAACAGAAACCCATTTCATAAAATATTTGGTGTGTTATAGCTTGAAATGTATTAAACAAGTATGTATACAAATATAAGTATACAAACTAAAAGAAAAAACAAAGAAACCGCCACAGATGGAAAACAGACTAGATAGAGGGATGAAAACCGCTGATAGCTTTTGGTGAGATATGTTTTGGGAATACAATTTCAGTGCCGTCGGGTTAGGTGAATGAAGTTTAAAAACAGAGAAACACTTCCTGGAGAGAGGAGCAGCACCTTTGACGCGGTTGGTGCTGGATAGTCGGCTCGGGGAGGGACGGTCCGCTGTGAAAACATGAGTCATTTGGATTTGTCAAGTGAAAAAATCTGCCAGTGGAAGAAGTATTTTGCACTTAAGTTCTACATCTAACATCTAATTGCACTTAAAATTAGATAATATCTCTTAATCTTTTTCTTAATCTAAGTGCAAAAAC